>PITA01000118.1:0-91751 GCA_004023965.1 Spilogale gracilis
CTCTGCTTGGCTCATTTCACTCAGCGTAATCTCTTCCAATCTGGTCCATGTTGGTACAAAAGTTGGGTATTCATCCTTTCTGATGAAGGCGTAATATTCCATTGTATGTATGGACCATATCTTCTTTATCCATTTGTCTGTTGAAGGGCACCTTGGCTCTTTCCACAGTTTGGTGATTGTGGCCATTGCTGCAATGAACATTGGGGTACATATGGCCCATCTTTTCACTACATCTGTATCTTTGGGGTAAATATCCAGTAGTGCAATTGTGGGGTCATAGGGTAGCTCTATTCTTAATTTTTTAAGGAATCTCCACATTTTTCCAAAGCGGCTGCACCAACTTGCATTCCCACCAACAGTATAAGAGGGTTCCCCTTTTTCCACAGCCTCTCCAACACTTGTTTCCTGTCTTGTTAATTTTGTCCATTCTGACTGGTGTAAGGTGGTATCTCGGTGTGGTTTTGATTTGAATTTCCCGGATAGCTAGTGATGAGGAACATTTTTCATGGGTCTGTTAGCCATTTGTATGTCTTCTCTGGAGAAGTGCCTGTTCATGTCTCCTGCCCATTTTTTGATATGATCTTTATTTTGGTTGTTGAGTTTGAGGATTTCTTTATAGATCTTGGATATTAGCCCTTTATCTGTAGTGTCATTTGCGAATATCTTCTCCCATTCCATGGGTTGCCTCTTTGTTTTGTTGACTATTTCCTTTGCTGTTCAGAAGCTTTTTATTTTGATGAAGTCCCACAAGTTCATTTTCACTTTTGTTTCCTTTGCCGTTGGAGACGTGTCTTGAAAGAAGTTGCTGTGGCCGATGTCAGAGAGGTTACTGCCTATGTTCTCCTCTAGGATTTTGATCTTCTTATTTTGATTTATTAACCCCTTATCACACATGATTTGCAAATTTAATATTTTCCCCCATTCAGTAGCATATCTTTTCATTTTGTTAATAGTTTCCTATGTGTGGAAGCTTTTTGGTTTGATGTGGTCACACTTAGTTTTGCATTTGATGCCTTTCTTTAGGTATCAAACTAAAAAACCTAACCTGTAAGACAGATGACAAGGAGCTTATAGGAGCTCCTTGGAGTTTTGTTTTCTCCTAGGAGTTTTAAGACAGTGGTCCAGTTTCATTCCTTTTTGCATGTGGCTGCCTAGTTTCCCCAGCACCATTTATTGAACAGGGTGTCCTTTCCCCATTGTATATTCTTGCTCCTTTGTAGTAATTGAGTTAACCATGTACATGCAGGCTTACTTCTGGACTCTTTATTCTGTTCCATTGATGTATATCTGTATTAAATACCAATGCCATATTCTTTTGGTTACTATAGCTTCGTAATATAGTCGAAGTCAGGAAGAAGGATACCCTCAGCCTTGTTCTTCTTTCTAAAGATTGTTTTGGTCATTTGGGATATTTTGTGATTCCAAACAAGTTTTAGGATTGTTGGTTCTCTTTCTGTAAAGAAAAATGCCATTGAATTTTGATAAGGATTGCATTGAATCTATAGATTGCTTTGGGAAGGTATGGATATTTTAACAATATTCTTCTTATCCATGAGCAAGAAGTATCTCCATTTATTTGTCTTCAGTTTAAGTATAGTTGAAATACAGTACTTATACTTAAGATATTAAGTATAGTTGACATCACAACACAGTGATTCATCAGTTATATGCATTAGGAAGTGCTCACCATGGTAAGTGTAGTCACCATGCAAAGTCATTACAGTGTTATGGACTATATTCTCTATACTCTTTTTATCCCTGTCACCTAATTTATAACTGAAAGTTTGTACCTCATTATCCCCTTCACATAATTCATCCACCCCACTCCCAGCAACCACCAATTTCTTCTCTGTATTTGAGTTTATTTTGATTTTTAGATTCCATATAAAAGTGAAATCATATGGTATTTGTCTTATTTCACTTAAAATAATACCCTCTAGGTTCATCCATGTTGATGCAAAGGGCAAGATTTCATTCTTTATGGTTGCATATTATTTGTGTGTGTACATATTTGTGTGTATACATCTTTATACACACCAGTTATCCATTTGTGTATCAATGGACACTTAGGTTGGATCCATTTATTGACTATAAATAATGCTGTGATAAACGGGTGCATAACATTTTACACGAGTATTTTCTTTGGTTAAATACTCAGATGTGCAATTTCTGGGTTGTATAATAGTACTGCTGTTTTTAATTTTTTGAAGGACCTCCACTCTGTTTTCCATAGTGGCTGTACCATTTACATTCCCACCAACAACATACAAGTTGTTTCTTTCTCCTTTGTTTTCTCCACATCCTGTTCAACACTTGTTATTTCTTGTGGTTTTGTTAACTGCCATTCTGGCTGTGAGGTGATGACAGGTCATTGTGGCTCTGATTTGCAGTTTCTTGATGAGTGAGGTTGAATATTTTTTCACGTGTCTGTTGGCCATGTGTATTTTTCTTTGGCAAAATATCTATTCAGGTTCTCTGCTCATTTTTTTTTAATGGATTGGATTTTTTTGGGTGGTAAATTATATAAATTGTTTTACATATCCTTTCCAAATATCTATTTCAATAGTTTGACCTATTGTTTTGTTGATGGTCTCCTTTTCCATGCAAAAGCTTTTAATTTTGATGTTGTCCCAAGATGTTATGGCTGATGTCACAGAAATGACTGCTTATGTTCTCTTCAAGGATTTTTATGGTTCAGGTCTCACATTGAAGTCTTTCATTCATTTTGAGTTCATTTTTATGTATGGTATAAGGTAGTCCAGTTTCATTCTTTTGTATGTAGCTGTCCAGTTTGTCCAGGACATTTGATACTGGATTATATTTTCTTTCTCTTTTTTCAAGTTCTGTGTTCATCCATTCCTCTCCCAAGTTCAGTGAGCATCTTTACGGACATACTTTGAATTCTTTATTAAGTAAATCAGTTACCTCCATCTCATTAAGGATTTTCTCTGAGGTTTTCTTTTTTTTCTGTTTTGAGCGTATTCCTCAATTTTCCTTGATACTCTGTGTTGGTTTCTGTGCATTAGATACAGCAGCCACCTCCACCCATGCAGAAGGTGTAACCTCATGTCAGAGATGAAACTTACCATTCAACCCTCTCACAGCTCTTGGGTTGTCTCTCAAACCTTTGATTGTCCAAGTAGTACATTTTATTTTTAGTGGATCCCAGTAGTGAAGGGTGTAGCAAGGCCTGTCAGTGTCCCCACAGAGAGGATCTCAGTGAGCACCTGGATTCAGCTGTTTGGAAGCCAGATCCTCAGGCTACAGCATTTAAAATATGCAAATATAGGCGTGTATCAGAGATACTGTGGGTTCGGTTCCAGATCATCACAATAAAGTGAAGGATGAAGCAAGCCAAAAGAATTTTTTGGTTTCCTCGTGCAAATGAAAGTTATGTTTACACTATACTGTAGTTTATTAAATTTGAAATTACATGATGTCTAAAAAACAGAAGTATTAATTTAAAAATATTTTGTTAAAATAGGCTATCCATTTTCTGAGCTTTCAGCAAGTCATCACCTTCTTGGTGGAGGGTCGTGCCTCCAGCTGCTGACTGATCAGGGCAGTGGTGGAAGGCTGGAGTGGCTGTGGCAATTTTTTAAGACGACAACTAAGTCCCATCTCTTGACTGTCTTTTCAGCAACCATTTCTCTATAGCATGCAATGCTGCCTAACAGTAACTTATTGACAGAACTTCTTCCCAAATTGGAGTCAGTCCTCTCAAAACCCACTACTGTTGTCTCAACTAAGTTTATGTAATATTCTCAGTGGTTTGTCATCACTTCAACAGTCTTCACAGTATCTTCACCAGGAATAGATTCCATCTCAAGAAACCGTTTTCTTTGCTCATCTGTAACAGAAGAGGAGTTGCTCCTTAAAGTCTTGTCAGGAGATTGGAGCAGTTCATTCCCATCTCTAGGCTCTATTTCTAATTCTCCTCTTCTTTCCACCACATCTGCATCTCTTCCTCCCCTGACTCTGAAACCCCTCAAGATCCTCTGTGATGGTTAGAATCCACTTTTTCCAAACTCCTGTGAATGTTGATATTTCTACGTCTTCCAATGAATCATGAATATCCTTAATGGCAGCTAAGATGGTAAATCTTTTCCAGAAGTTTTTCACTTGACTTTTCCTGGCTCTATCAGGAGAATCACTAGCTCTGGCAGCTATAGCCTTACGAAATGGGTTTCTTAAGTCATAAGGCTTGAAAGTCAAGGTGATTTCTTGATCATAAGCTGAAGAAGGGATGTTGTGTGGGGAGACATGAAAGGAACATTAATCTCATTACATATCTCCACCAGAGCCCTTGGGTGACAAGGTACATTGTCAATGTGCAGTAGTATTTTAAAAAGCGATCTTTTTTCCTGTGGGCTTACAATTTTGAGCAAACCATGTAGTAAACAGATGTGCTGCCATCCATGCTTTGTTCCCTTTATAAGAGCACAGGCAGAGTTGATTTTTGAAATGGAAAATGAGCAGTGGTTTTAAGTGAAAGTCCCCAGCTAGGTTAACCCCTAACCAGAGACTCAGCCTCCGTTTTAAAGCTTTGAAGCCAGAATTTCAGTTCCCCTCTCTAGCTATGAAAGTTCTAGGTAGCATCTTCTAATAGATGGCTGTTTAACCTACGTTGAGTATCTGTTTAGTGTAGCCGCCCTCAAGCATTTCTGTAGCTAGAGCTTCAGGACAACTGGCTGCAGCTTCTACATCAGCACTGGGCACTTCGCCTTTGACTTTCATGTTAGTTTCTTTCCTTAAGCTTCACAAACCAACCTGTGATGGCCTTAGATTTTCTCTTGCACAGCTCCTCACCTCTCTCAGACTTCACAGAAATGAAGAGAGTTGGGGCCTTGCTCTGGATTAGGCTTGGGCTTAAGGGGATGTGGTGGCTGGTTTGATCTCCTATCCAGACCACTAAACTTTCTCCATGTCCTCAAGAAGGCTGTTCTGCTTCCTTATAGTTCATGTTCATTTGTTTCCTTCAAGAATTTTTGTTTTGTATTCACAACTTGAAAAACTGGTACAAAAGGCCGAACTTTGAACATACCTTTCTCACTAAACTTAAGCATTTCTAGCTTTTGACTTAAAGTGAGAGACCTCTGACTCTGCCTTTCACTAGAAAACTTAGAAGCTCCTGTAAGGTCATCAGCTGGCCTCATTTTAATATTGTTGTGTCTCAGAGAATAAGTAGCCCAAGGAAGAGGAGAGAGATGAGGAAAGAAAACTGGTCACTGGAGCAGTCAGAACGCAGACATTTACCAGTTAACTTTGCCATACTATCTGGGCATGATTCATGGTGTCCCAGCACAATTACAATAGTAACATCAAAAAGAATGAACACGTCTGAACTATTGCATGAATTACCAACACATGACACAGACACAAAATAAGCAAATGCTGTTGGAAAAATCGTGCCATTAGACGAGCTCGGTACATGGTTGCCACAATCCTTTAATTTGTAGAAAACATAGTATCTGTGAATAATGTAAAGAACAATAGAATGAGGCATGCCTCTGTATACACTCCTGCAGCACTGCAAGGTAATTCCTGAGCACCAAAGTCTGGTCATCTAGAGGTGCTCGTCCATGGCAGTTGTTAAAAATCAGGACACATGACCAGTGTACAAGTTCCTTTCTAGTAGATGCAAGACAGAGGGTGAATGCAAAGATTCTCTCCAATGGCCCCAGTCCTTAGGTCTATGCCAAAACAAAAGCCTTGCTTAGGCCCCAGCTCCTGGATAAGTGAAAAACCTCTTTCATCGAAAGATTGGAGGTGTATTTCAACCTACTGTCTGGGTAGTACCCTGTGGGTGGGAGCTAGCCACCAGAGGTAGGAGATCAAGGAGCATCCCTGGGGTGGCAGCCCCAAAGACCAGGCCCTAGACACATGTAAAGTCTCCTCTCCAGGAGCTACTGGTGCTCTCTGGAGAGGATTATGGTCAGCCCTTAGATGGATGTTTAATTAGAAGCCTGCCTCTCTGGCCACAGCTATGAAGATAAGCTAAAAGGTTTATTTCACAGAAGAATGGGTCTCTAATCTCTTGCTAATGCCCAGGTGGTAGATGGTTGCTCAGTTGGTTAGTCTGATGGGACCCTGGAACGTAAGTTGCACTGGCCACCAGATCCAGGAGATCTCGAGGTGTCCCCTTTGTGGGTCCAAGATGGGGGTACCAAAGGAGGGTACAAGCTCCTTTCTGGGAAATGGCAGTAAGCTGGAGTGAGATAAAGGGAAACTGAAAGACAGCATCTGCCAACCTCTGTCCCTAGATATTTACCCAAGCAGGATCCTAAGCTGTGTTAATTTAGATGCCTGCCTCTCAGGCCAATGATGTAAGATAGCAAATAAAATTCTTTCATATTATTCAGTTTTCAAGAGGAGGGAAATTCTGACACATGGTCAACATTGGTTCAACCTTGAAGACATTATGTTAAATGAAATTAGCCAGATACAAGGACAAATACTGTATGACCCTGTTAGAGTAGTCAAGCTCATAGAGACAAAGTTAGAAGGGGGAATTCCCAGGGACTGGTGGGGGGGACAGGTTATATCATAAGTACAGGATTATAATATGGGATGATGCAAAAGTTCTGGAAATGGATAGTGGTGATGGTTGCACAGCTATGTTTAATGCCACTGAATGGTATGGTTAAAATGCTTATTTTGTTAGGTACATTTTATCACAGTTTGAAAAAAATTAGTAGTGGACCTCACATCATGTAAATCTGTTCTTTCTGAAAAACTAACATCAAAAAATTAACATGGCAATAAAGCTTCAGAATTTAGCTCGATTAAAGCCCCTCCCTTGAGGGGAGTCTGGAGGGTATGTCTCTGAAAGACAGAGGTAATACCAGGTGTCTGTGGGGAAGCCATCCCTTGGCAGCTGTGGTTGGATTACAGGCTATCTTCTGAGTTTGAGTCAAGACTAGTTACAAGAATCAAGCCCCCCCCCCCAAAAAAAATGGATCAAGTAGTTAAGTAGAGCTGTAGGTGGGAAGATTGAAAAACAACCTTTTGAGGGGTACCTGGGTGGCTCAGTCATTATGTGCCTGCCTTTGGCTCAGGTCATGATCCTGGAGTCCTGGGATCAACCCCCCCCCCGCCCCATATTGGGCTCCCTGCTCAGTGGGAATTCTGCTTCTCCCTCTCTCACTCCCCCTGCTTGTGTTCCCTCTCTAGCTGTGTTTCTGTCAAATAAATAAAATCTTAAAAAAAAATAACCTTTCGAGCTCTGGTAATCCCCCATCAGACTGAATAACTGAGCATGCATCATCTAATATAACAATGATGCCCCCCCAAGGCCCCACATCCTGGATTTGTTCATATCCTTGTGTGGTATCCTCCCACAATATACCCCAATTGTCTGTGTGACCACTACAATATGGCATAAAGGGATTGTCACTTTAGAAATAAGTCTTTAAAGACTATAAGCTTTTCCCTTGAATACTCTATCACTCATTCAAGGGGAAAGCCAGCTTCTCTGTCATGAAGACGCTCCGGCAGCCTGTGCAAAGGCCCATGAGTGGAGAAACAGGTGCCTTGTTCCTGGCCACAAGATGTGGAAAAGGATCCTCCAGCCCCAGCTGGCCCATTGACTGCAACATCATGACAGACCCTAAATGCTAACCACCCCACTAAGCTGCATCTGCACTTGCAGAAACTATGTGAAATAGTATTTGTTTTTAAATTTGTTACTCACCAGGGACACCATGATTTCTGCTCGCTTAAGAGGAAAGGTGACACTACCTCTCCTGAATCTAGACGAGTTGGCCTGAAGTGGCATTGTGGCAACAGGCTTTGCCACAGAGCCTTAGAGCAGTTTTGGTATGGGTGTTTCGCCATCATGCCATACCCTAACTTAAGGAGGGGTGAAGGAAAGTTGACTGCCTCCTGGGGACAGTCCTATGGGGGATGATACAATGCTGGCCAGGAAAAAGAGGCTTGGCCCCAGGCTCCATTCCAGTACCTCCAAATGCCTGGGAGACCATAGCGAAGTGTCATCATTTTCCCAGGCCTTTGTTACTTTATCTAGAACACAGCTCTGATACTTTTATTGTGTGGTTAAAATGGGTAGAGTAGATAGAAAAAGGCTTTGGAAAAGGTTTAATCTGCTATACAACTTCTAAACTGTAAGGACATGGTCATCACCACTTCACACTCTGCTGGCATAGAAAGATGGGGACTTTTGATCACAGTTCTTCATATCAAGGGAGAAGGTAACTCTGTGGAGCAAACCCAAATACCGCCACATCCAGGTGGGCAGCAGAAAGGGCAGCTGGGAGGAGGTGGCAGGGAGTGACAATGGACAGTGTGTGCACAGGGCTAACTAGAGGTCATGCCTTCCCGAAGGAAATGAAGGCCCAGCAAACCCCTTCTACCAACTGAATTTGATCCAAACCCCAAGTTGTACCAAGTCCTATACTGAGTACCATAAGCAATAAAAGGTTAAGGGTATATATGTCTGTCTGTCTGTCTATCTATCTATATGATAGTGATCTCAGTATAGATCAAAATACAGAGGATTAAACCTCATCACTGCAGATGCAAAAAGATGTGGGGAATACGTCTCTGTCAAGCACCAATGCATTTATTCAATCCAGACACATTTATGGAATACCCACTATAAAAAGCTACATACAGACCTGCATACCAATTCTGTCATACCAAGTTCTGTACTTTAAATCCTATTTTCTACTTCTCCAAGTTGGGGTTATTTGTAACAGTACTGTATTTGCAGGTAATGCAGATCCTCTATTTTAAGAAATGAGTTCTAGTCCCAAATCCACAAATAAAGAATTATTATAATAATAACATATTCATGAAAAGCAAATTACTTATCTTGGCGTTTAACATCCTTGTAACTATTCCTGTACTTTTAATGTCAACAGAAAAAAAAGCAATGTCTAAGTCTGGCTGATATGGTAAATTAATGTTAATAACAGTTTTGACACTAATAGCAAGTTTTAAAAAGAAAAACCTCCAGACTCGAAGCCGGGTTTCATTTCTTAAAAATGACTGCAGCTAGCTGTCACCAGACTCCTCTAGAACAATTCCGCTACTATTTCACCTTCACTGGGATCCTGAAACCACTAAAATCTATAAAGTTACTATGAAATTCTATTCCTTCCCTGCCTGTGCTCCCTCCAAGTGGAGAAAACATCCACCCTCTTGAGTTACGATACCAGAGACACATTTCTGAATCCCTATAAGGAAGTGAATAGCCACAAGGTTTCATTTTAAAAAACCACTAGCTGTTTGTCCATCCCCCAAATATAGGTTGTGAAAATGTGAACTATTAAAGTACACACTCAACTAATGGGAAATTCTACACTTCGTTATAGAGGTCATGGAATCCCAGAGACCAGGTTCTGCACCTTCTCTGCATGTTCTTCCTAGCACTGTGCACATATAAGCTCATGATTTGAGCTGAGAACTTGAACAGGCCCGTGGAGAGTGAAAAGGAACCCAGCACTTGGCTCCTTCACTGTCGCTAGCTCTTTCTAGAAGTCCTTGAAAGCTCAAGCAGGCCCTTGCAAACCCTCTACCCCTCTCAGACTCAGCCAATAGGACCTGATTGGCCTATAACACCCACGTATAATCATTTAGAGGCCACTAGACTTGAAGCAAAGCATCTCTTCCAACTTCTCAAACATTGTTCTTTTTCTGTTACAAATTGAGTGTTTTACTTTTAGATAATCTTATAATGAACCAGCTCAAATGAGCAGAGGCAGCAGTGACAACCCATCAATAAAATAAGCCAAAGTGGATTTTGTTAGAGACTTCTCGTGTCATAATAGGAAATGTAGGCTACTTAAAAACAAGGAAATCAAATGGAATCACTTTGTTTGGTTTTAAAAAGGAAGGCTAGCTTTAAAAGATTTCTTTCATAGAACCCTCATTAATGCTGCTCACAATACTGGTTCTTTACCCTCAAAGTATATGCACAATAGAAATACCAGTGGAGTATGAGGTGGTTTCCAGAATTTTCTTTTCCCTTTTTATAGCTCCCACTCAGAATTGTCTGTAAAATTTAGATGAGACCCCTCTGCACTTTCTCTGTTTTAAGATTTAGATCATGGTCTCAGTCCCCTAAGACTTGCATACTTTATCCCAACACGTATATACCATGGAAAAACGGGAAAATCAGGGCATGACAGACACAGATGCAGGGCAAAACTATACCTCTTCTCTCCCACCCCCCCAATGGAAGAGGAAGTTTCCTGACCAGAACAGAAGACCAATGCACCTGGGTTTCTTTTGCCCCCTTCTCTCCTGGTGGCTCAAAAGTCCATAAGCTGTATCTCACAACACAAATGCCATGACACCATTGACCCACTTGACTCTCACCCACAAGATTTGCCTCATTTCCAGCTGAAAAACTATGATGAGCTACAGAAGCAACCTCTGCAGTAAAAGACCTTCAACAATCATCAAATGGCTTCAAGGTCTGGACAAGAAATAGAAACAGAGACCAGAACTGGCTTTGGATGCTACTAGGTGCCATATTGAGGGATAAAGCTGAAAATAAATGACACAGACTTGAAGTTACTCAGGCAGATGCCCATGTTGGACTGAGATAACAGACACCCTTGAGTAGATCCATGTAAATGAAGAGAAACCAAAAATGCCCATCACTGCAGGGCCAAGTGAAATAATTACATACCCATGCGCCGTCAGGCCCAAACAGCTCTAGGAAGTTGCCAATGAATTCCCTCGACTTCTCTTCCCACTTCTGAATTAGATCATGACTCTTCTCTTCCACTCTGTTGACAAATTCCTTTGATCTTTCCTCCACATTCTTGACCTTTTCTTTCATCTTGTCTACCTGGTTTTGGAAGCGGTACTTCTTCTCCTGGTCAAAAATGTAAAGAGGAAAAAGATTTATCCCAGAGGGCATGTGAGAGACCAGTCATTCACACTAATGGTCATTTTATTTCAACTTGTGTTTGTTTTTAACCTGAAGAGTCAGGATGTTGCTATTTCCAAGGGCTAGATTGACGGGAAGGTACATCTCTTGCAAGAAAAGTCATTTGTCATTAGTCTACTTGGATATGAAAAGTGAAATACAAGTAATTTTAATATTCTCTTTCTTGTAAACATCAGAGTTGAAGTCACTTATATAAGAACAGAAAATATATATTTGTTGTTTATTATAGGTAGCTATTGGGCAAACACTCCCCCCACCCAAATTCTCCTGGGATTTAGACAGGAGTAGTTATTGTCCATAGAATGGTCACTCAGAGGTCACCCGAGTTCTGTTTTGCTGGGACATTCTTAAAACCAATACTGGTTGAAATCGGCCATTGGCTGGGCCTTAAAAGCCATGTATGACACTAAAATTTTCATGGTAATGATATTTTCCGCTAAGTTAATTGAACTGCATCCATTTCTTTGGTGATGAAGACAGCTTTCGTCATGAGAGTGCCTCTGGACTGAGATTTTGTCCTTCTTACAACCCTTATGCAGCAGTGCTATTCCTGTGTGCCTGGAAGGCCCTGTATGTTGGGCAAGTCACACAGCCACCTCTAAACCTCTGTTTCTTTCTCTGTAAAATGGGGATAATTATCAACTCTACCCTATCAAGTTGCTGTAACAATTAGGTCAGATCACGCACGTGCAGTGCTTGGCACAAAGCCTGGCATTTAAGAGAACACAGTGTGTGTTGGCTGTTTGATTACAGTGAAACAGCATAGCCTTTCATCGTGTTACCTGATGCGAGTGCTAGCAAACCACAAAAATAACAGGAGATGAAGGGTCTTCCCCTCCGTGAAGTCACGAAATAGTTTCTCCTCACAGGGTAATAAGGTTTTTTTCTTCACTACATGGGACTAAAGTTCCTATCTCAGAAATTTTTGAGACACCTGAAATATTGCAAAACTGGGTCAGGATTCCCTGATTCAGACCTTCCAAACTTGACTGCAGCCTCAGGGTGGGGTGTGAGCGACAATAAGTGCGGCTCTCCGGGGCAGTGCGGGCTGGAATGACCGGCAGCCATGAGGCAGGAAGCTGCTGCTACCGCCACCTCTACTCTGCTTGAAGGTCCTTGGCCAGGTTCCCTCTGAGCACAGCGTTACTCGCATCTAAGTGGAGGGGCCTGGACTGGGTGACTGGCCGCTGGCAGGTTCCTGCCTCCTCTGAGGTTGTGTGCTTCATTGGCATGCCCATCTGGCACATTTGCTTCTCTCTCCGAGCTGGCCAACAAGCTTGCCTTGTTCTTTCTCTCTCTCAGCCAACCTTGCTGTCACAGAAAGGCAGCGAGCACGTCCACGCTGACTACACGGTTCCCTATCTAAAGGCCGTTAGAAGAGAACGAGCAAGAACTTTTGGAAACAGTTCGACATGCTTGGATGGCTGACAGGATTCAATTTAAAAGAACAGTTTAATTTATTGAAATAACCAGGGCTTTATTCTCTATAAGATACCAAATAATCACTTTGATGGGGTTCTTTTCAGCCACTTGTTCTGCTGCCACTTGAACCCAACATTTTCTGTTTTGTTGCCCTACTTGTGTGAAACCACATAGTCTAGACTCCCAGTGCTTCCTGCCTCTTGAGGACAAATAATAACCACTGGTGGACAATTAACAAACCCCTCCTCACCTAGAAGGCACCGATGATCGATGTGTGTAAGCTGCTGGCTAGTGAGGGCTGCACGTAATCAAAAGCATCTAGTTTTGTAGAAAAATCACTCTTTGAAAATCTATTGAGCGGGATTGAAATTCCGAATGGATGAAGGGTTCCTGTTTTAATCAACTCTGTCCCCTCCTCAGAGTCTAGGCAAATACGGTTGTCCAGACGCACTAACATCACCTCTAGCAGCTCGACTGCCCTCTTAGCTTTGTAACAGCCTGTTTTGCTTGTTCTAAAGATTGTTTTAACAGTTGCTCTATTATTAAACTAAGAGCAGCTCTGTGGGAACAATACAGCACAAATACAAAAGGAAGCCAAAGACTTTAGGCTTTATTTAAGCAGCTATAATTTCTCTGGACAATAAAAAAAAATGGCTGTTAAGGTTTCTAATGAGCATCTGTAAGGCTTTAATAAAATGAAAATTTAAAACTCAATTTCTCTGGGTTTAGCTTTTCATTGCCTCTGCCTTCCTTCCTTCCCTTTGAGCAGAAGACAATGCTTGCCTTTCACCAGGGGAGATCTCCCAGACACCCTTCAGTTAAGTCTGAGAACTCTCAAAGAGGGAGGTTGGGGGAGGAGGAAAGGAGGTTGCTCCTTTATAAAACATGGAGCTTCACTGCTGTGTGCTTTGGTTGACTCACATTAGCTCTTTGGACACTGGTTTCTCCATCTGTAAAATGGGAATACATCACTGGGTCGTTATACAGACTGAACTGGGAAAGTAAATATACAATACCAAGGAGACTGTGTAATGCTAGAATTTACAACAACAGCAACAAAAAGGCTGGAAGGCATATAGCAAGCACTCATATGGCGGCAGTGCTGGCAAATGTGGTGGTCAGAGGACACTTACATTTATAAAGCTGACATTTAGCTCCTTGGCTGTGTACCCTCTCTGGAGGTTGCGGCGGGCATAAACATCATAGTCACGGACAATTCTGGTGATGATGTCTGATGTTGAGATGCCTTCTGTTCTCTGAGTTGGAACAAACATTCCTGTTCAGAGTCAAGAGGAGATAAAGAGGAAGAAATGTGAGATGGTCTCATTGCCCCATTTTCTGTAAACGCTCTCGTTCCCAGGACAGAGTGGCAGCTCCTGGGTGTGCGAGGGAGGCCTTAGCACATGGCGCCAGCTGGCTGGTCTGGGCTCAGCTCTGTGCACTTCCTGCCTGCCCGGCACCCTGGCCCTCGGCCCTGGGCGCTCCTGGTATTCGTTCGGGCCACATCCTTCTCTGCCTCGGGTCCCCCCTTCCCCGCCCACACCAGCTGCAGCCTTCTTCCTCCTCCAGCAGGGCCCAGCTTCAAGGTCTCGTCTCTGCCAAGTCTTTCCTGACAGCACCAAGCAGAAGCCACAACCTTGAGGATAAGACACAAACGTGTCTTCCATTAACAAACGCACTTTAAATACCTGTCTCCTTGTCAAAAGGGAGCATTTTCAAAGTAGAGATCATGCCTCGACTGCCAGCCCCCGGCTCAGTGCCCTTTTCTAGCACATGGAAGGGGCTCGATATGTGCAAATTAAAGACTAAGTGACTAGAGAGTCACCAGTATGGCAGGCAAGTCCCCTGCATCACATTCGGCTGAGGAAAAGACCGAAAGGTACTATTTTGTCAACTCTGATTTAAAGACATGCCCTTGGGATGCTAGATGATTTTCTCTCCCTCACAACAGTCTACTCTGAATGGTAGTTTCACCACTGAGGACCCTTTCATCTAGAACACATGGGACTGAGTAAAAACTAAGCACAAAGGATGCCAAGGCCTAACAGAACTTCCTTAATGTCCTCAAAGCTGTACCTGGGCGCACCGACACAGGGCTGTAAAGAGGTCACAAGTGTTATCAAGGCAAGAATGCGGTTAATGCTTACACTTCTGTCATCAACTGAAATGACATGGTGGCAGTTGGGGTATTTCTACCCAGTATGATTATGGCCACTCAGAGACATCAGGCCAATCATGGTATGGCATGACTGACAGGGCCTAGGGACAAGGGTGCTGGGTTCTCTGTTTAGAGACTTGGGCAAGACTCATGCCTCAGATGTCAACTTACTTAACCTCAGTGTCCAAAACTGAGAAATGAGGAGACCAGAAAAGATGACCTTGGGCTCATCTGTGCCACCTCCCTCTCCCTCACTGCCATGTCAATCAATCTCCTTCCACTCACCAGTCTCCTTCCAAAAAGGCTCCCTGACTCCCCTGCTTGTCCCCGTCCTCTGTCCAAAGCCATCTAATACCATCTAGCTCAAGGATTCTGTCAAGAGCCTCAAAATCAGTTTCCGGCGATGTTGATTTTTGTTCCCTCAATCCTGTCTATACATAGCAAGAGCCACAGAGCTTTCTTTCAAAACAAAAATCAGAGGGCTGCCCAACAACTTTCACTGGCTTTCTCTGGTCCTCAGTATTCAGACCCAGATCCATCCCTTGGCTCTGCAGCGGCTTGCCTGACCCCTTCCCTGCACTCTCTCTGGTCTCATCACACAGGCACTCCCCAAGCCCACCGTCTGAGCCAAGGCCTCTGGGCTCCAACTCCACAAGGGTCCCATTGTCACCGGATTCTCCAGAGCTGGGCAGCAAACTGAGCCTGCCTGAGCCGCCCCCCCTTGGACTTGAGCATCCTGAGAGGGCGGGGCCCTCCCCTCACTCTGCCACAAGCATACTCTGGAGCTGGCTAACTCCTGGTCAGCCACCGGGGTTCACCTTTAGCACCACTTCCTCCGAGAAATCTCTCAACCTCTGCGCTGGCTCTTCTGGCTTCTCATTCCCTCCCACGGTCCACTGCTCTTTTCCTTCAAATATGCCAAGATCTATACAAAACAGTTTCTTCAGCAACTGCCTTCCCCACTTGACAATAAGCTACAGGAGGGAAGGGACTTCCTGTATTATCCTCCTCCAGATTCTCAGCACCAGGGGACAGGCAGGCACTGTAAGAATGTTTGCTGCATGGCTTACTAGAGGACTATTGATCTCTGAGTGCCTTTCCAAGTCCGGTTCTATTTCTCTTGCCCTCCATGCACTTGTTGGCCTTCGGGCCCCTACTAGGGCGGCCCACCGAGCTCACCTCTGATGTTAGCTGCACATGCGTGGCACTGCCGATGTGTGAGACAAAGTGTCCGCTTTCTAGTATTCTGTGGCTCAGAGCACAGAGCTGGGGTTTACCATTAGGTTAAAAACTTCCACTATCACCTTTTGAAAATACGGACTCAAATGCAGAAAACCAAAGGGAAGGCAGAGGGCGTGCACATCCCAGCACCTGTATCTGAACAGCAGCCTACTGACCCAGCTGTGCAGGGGGTTCTGGTGGGTGGAGGAATGCTGAGTGCTCCCAAGGGGGGCCGAGACAACGTCCTCACCTTGATGGGAGCAGCAAGGAGCTTTCTAGCATGCACTGTGTCCCATCTTTCAGCAGGCAGATCCTTCTCCCACACCCCTGCCTCCTGGTGAAACTTTCAGAAGATCATCTGACTACTAGCAGATTTCAGCAAGTCACTCAGGCACCGGTGATGTGAGCTCACCCTCCCTGTGAAGCCATGGAGTGAGGTCTCGGGGGCTGAGTAACTGGAAGCTGGGGGCGGGACAGACTTGCTTTGGCTGGCGAAGAGGTAGGCCTGTGGAAGAAGCCAAGCCCTCTGCTGACATAATGAGGCACCCGGCTTCCTCCAAATCCTAATTAGTGCTCTGCTAAAAATATTCAGTAATGAGCACGATCAGAGAACCTTTTTTTATCATGCTTTTCCAAATTGCAGTGTTTGGTTATGGAGTTATTTTAAGCTACAGCCAAGCACATGTTAAGGAAGGAACCTTTCGACGGCAGTAAGGCCATATGAGCAAGAGGCCGAGGACCAAGGACCCGACAGTCTACCTCATTTGCGCACCACCTTTCCATCCAGCTTTGCTGGAGGGTTTTGACATGCAGCTCTGACAAGCAAAGCAGAGTGCTGTGAAGTTTAATTCGTGCCCTCAATAGCTCTGGCTTCATTTAAAGTGACATCTGACTTTCAAAATACACCTGAATTTGACTGCAGGAGCCCAGTGTGGACGCCGAGGCCCTTTCTGAGTGTCTTTCTCTCACGAGGAATGCCGTGGCCTTCTCTGCTGCAGCTGTGCCCTGGTGAGTCATCTGCAGAGCTGGCCAAGGGAACTGTGCAGAGGAAGAGTCACAGGTGCTCTCTGCCTGTGCGCCCGGGGCAAGTAGAACACCACTGACTGTTCAGTCTGAAGATGGGAATCGGGGTGGATTGAGGATGGGCACCATCCCTGCCCCCTGGGATGACTTGCTCCTAACAAAGAAAAGGTGGTAGTAGTGACACTGGGGCACTTCTGTCAAGACTGCTGACTCCCCAATGCCTCCTCCTAGGATGCACATCTTTGTAGGCAGCCGCCGAGCTTCCCGAAGCCCCCACGGCGCGGAGAGACCACCAGCAGGTGCTGCAGCGTCCACCCCGGCTGAGCTCCCTGTGGACCACCAGCACCCACTGCCAGCCGGACAAGGGCATCATCTGGGACCCCCCCACACCCAGCTGGGGCTTCAGATGATGGCAGCCCCAGGCAACAGCTCAGGAGAGCCATGCGAGACACCTGAAGCAAGAACCACCCCGCCAAGGCTTACAAAAGCAGGAGCAAAAGAACATGGCTCTTTTACACCACCAACTGTGGGAGTAATTTGTTATGCAACAATAGGGTGCTGGATCGCTTTTGAGTTAGGAAAATACTGGACCTGTTCCTATACCCTAAAATCAGGAAAGCAACTTTTTCTTAGCTCACTAGTGGCTACTCTCCCAGAAATAAAGCCACCACCGAATGCATGCTTTCACTCTACAAGGTAGCTGAGAAACTGTCTGCCCAGGAAACGCTGATTCCATTCACCTTGGGTGAGCCAGATACTCGTCTAGATTCTTGCTACTCGAAGTGAGGTCTGTGGACTTGCAGGACCTACCAACCCAGGAGCGCCTTAGAAATGGGGATCTTAGGTCCCACCAGACCTAATGAACCCAAATCTACAGTTAAAGAGATCCTGCAGTATGTCTCCTAAGGCAAGGGAAACAATAGAAAAAATAAATTATTGGGACTAAATCAAAATAAAAAGCCTCTGTAGGGTGAAGGAGACAACCAACGAAACAAAAAGACAACCTACTGAATGGGAGCAGATATTTGCAAATGACGTATCCCATTACGGGTCAGTGTCCAAAATATATAAAGAACTTTTACAACTCAACACCAAAAAAAAACAATCCAATGAAAAATGGGCAGAAGACATGAAGATGACATACAGACACATGAAAAGATATTCAACATCACTTTGTTGTCAGGGAGATGCAAACCAAAACTACAGTGAGATATCAGCTCACCCCTCTCAGAATGGATATAATCGAAGACAGAAGAAACAGCAGTGTTGGTGAGGATATGGCGAAAAAGGAGCCCTTGGGCACTGTTGATAGGAACGCAAACTTGTATAGCCACTGTGGAAAAGACTATGGAGGTTCCTCAAAAAAATTAAAAATAGAATTACCATAGGATCCAGTAATAGTGCTACCGGGCATTTACCCAAAGACTACAAAAACTGTAATTGAGAAAGATATATGCACCCCAATGTTTACTGCAGCATTATTTACAATAGCCAAGATATGGAAGCAACCCAAGTGTCCACTGATAGATGAATGGATAAAGGTGGGGTATATATGTATAATGGAATATTATTCGGCTATGAAAATGAATGAGAGCTTGCCATCTGCAACAACACGGATGAACCTAAAGAGGATTATGCCGAGTGAAACAAGTCAGAGAAAGACAAATACCGTATGATTTCACTCATATGTGGAATTTAAGAAACCAAACAAATGAACAACAACAACAACAAGAAGACAAACCAAGAAGTAGACTTACCTGCACAGAACAGTTCAGGGGGAGGGGATGGGGGAAATAGGTGACGGGATAAAGAGTACACTTACGGTGATGAACGTTGAGTAGTGTATAGAAGTGTTGCATCACTGTAGCGTAAGCCTGAAGCTAATACAATACTGTATGTTAACTCTACAGGAGGGGAGGGGCGGGAAAGAGAAAGAAAGCAAGATCCTGTAGGGATCTGTAGTCATCTTCACATGTGACAAACACTGGTCTATACCAGGCCCTTCGTGGCAATTTTAAGGAAGGAACAGCAGGCACATGGTTCAGATCTTACAGAGACTTAGAAAGGTAAACATCAGCCCATGCCGTAAGCCATCTCCATGTAACTGATTCGTCAGCCAGTTTCTCCCCTCCTTCTCCCCTCCTACCCTTGCCTTGTTCCTCGGCAACTCTCCAAGTCTGAAGCTTCCAAAGTGTGCGGTTTCCTTTCTTGGAACTCCTTAAAAACAAGATTGGGGGCTGAGAATGTTGGGCCTTCCATTCCCCCTCAGTGCTCCTGACCACTGGGGGAGGGAGGCCTCCCAGAGAGCACGCTGCAGACCTGACCAAGGGCCCTCCTGGGCATAGCACGGAGCCTCCCCAGCTGCCCTGAAGGGCTTTGAACCCACAAAAATACCATCAGAGAGACTGTTCTGACATATTATCCAATGTCATTTTCATTTCTGGGGATGATGTCTGTCCTGAGGCCCCATTCCCACTGACATGGAGACCTGTCCATCACCTCAGGGGAGTAAGTGTAGCTGAGAAACCGGAGACCACATTCAGCTTTTGACTTCTAAAACTGGCTTTTTTGAAGGCTCATTTCAGGAAGAATAGTTACAAAAGGCAAGGCTTTCACTTGAAAGGGTCACGCTTTGAGGACTATGAAAAGGGTTTCCTAAATCCCAGAAGCGTCCCTTTAATTATGAAGAGCCAGAGGTTGAGAGGACTCAGAGTATAGAATATTTTCCTGTAAGCCTTTGACTGGGGAAAATAGGGAAGTAACCAAATGGCAGATTCCTGCCCTCCCGGTGGAAGAAAAACCCATCCTTGCATTGAGGGGAAAGAACCCAGAGAGGGATGAGGAGGGAGCAGCTGAAGTGAGAGGATGTGAGCAGGGCCTGTCCTTTGCCCGGACCCAGAGTCCAACTCCAGGGGCAGGGACAGGGACAGGGACAGGTGAGAGACCCCATTACAAAGACCAGAGCACAGAGCAGGGCACCTGGGGAGCTCATTTGGTTAAGCGTCTGAGTCTTGATTTTGGCTCAGGTCCTGCTCTCAAGGCTGTGGGATCAAGCCCCACATCAGGCTCCGCACTGGGTTTGAGGTAGCCTAAGATTCTCCCTCCCTCCCTCCCTCCCTCCCTCCCTCTCTCTCTCTCTCTCTCTCTCTCTCTCTCTCTCTCACACACACACACACACACACACACACACACACACACACACGGGGAAGGGCAGAGCACAGGGGCTGGTACCCTGTTGACCTCCAGGACTGACATGGCCCCCCTGACAACCCTCCAGTAGATTTGGGAGGACATTTTTAAAGTTCTCAGGGGCCCTCTGGAGAAACACTGGAGGGAGCAGTAATTTGAAATCTGCAAGCCCACGGGCCAGCAGCCACCATAGCAGAGGGAAGGGACCCTACAGCAGAGGCTGTGGCAAGAGGGGACCAGAGGGGAGGTGGGGAGGGATGTATCAAGAAGCGTCAGGAGGCTAGGATGGGAGCCTGACAGCCGCAGATGACAGAGCAGCAGTTTTCATGCAACAAAAAGCCAGCAAGAGCCGGTTCCCGACCCCATGCCAGCCAAAACAGAGGCCCCAGAATTAGAGATCACTGCAGAAGAAAAAGGCTAGAAGTTGACTCTACGCAGCCCCAGTGCAAACCTAGAAGGGTCTCATTATTGTCAATGGCAGGCGTGGTTCCTCCTGTCATCTGTGGAGACGGGGGATCCTAAGTAAGTTTCGCTACAGACATGACCCCCCCCTCGGCAGTTAATCCTTCCCCCCCACAAGAGACCTGCTCATGGCACTTCCCAGACACGGAGTGGCATCTAGCTCCATATGACATATAGAATTCAGTCTAAACTACCCCATCCTGCCAACCTCCATCTCTGCCCTTACCTCTCCACGCTCTGTACTAGGTTTTCTCCAAACATGGTGCCCTTCTTCATACACTCCCACATTTGGACATGCCTCTCTGGCTTATAGCACATACCCCTCCAGAGGCTTATCATATTTTGATGTAATTACTTAGGTCTGTCTCCACTCTCTCCACTGGGTGAGGGCTATGTCTTCTTCATAGTTGCATCCCATCTTCCCTCTGACAATTCCTGGTTTGTTGGACATGCTCAGGGAACTCATGGGTTCACCAGGGAGGGGCAACACCATCCAAAGATGGACTGTGCTGCCTTGGGAGGTAGGAGCTCCCCCATCATGGGGGATGTTCAAGTACCAGTTCTACCAGGAACTGGTGGTGATGCCAAAGAGGGCACAAGGGGCTGGGTTTGTGACCCTCAGGAACCCATCCTACCTCAAGAGTCTAAAGGTCCCTAAGTACCAAGGAAAGCCTATAGTGGCAGTGGGCTGAAGGTAAGGGATGGTGGGACCAACACAGGGCTAGGGAGAGTTCCCGTGGTCCCAGGAATGGGAAGATGGCTCTGATGGGGGCAGCTCAAGCATAATGGGTCTATTTGATCTTCTTTAACTCTCTCAGTAAAGCAGTTGGTAACTCACAAGGCAGATGATGGCTTGATGGCTATAGAAGAGGTAGGTGATCGGAAGCAAAACAGGAGAAAACACACCGAGCTGTTAGAAATTTACTTGTGCACCTACCTTCAGCTAAAATACCAATTCCAGCCCATCCTGTCCTCAAACTCTTCCTTGCCCCCAAGATTCTCAGGCAGCAATAGGCTTATGGGAAGTTTATGGAAGGTAGTCTGAAGGAGGAGGGTGGGCGGGGAACCCAAGTAGTCCAGGCTACTGTACTGCCTCCTTCCATCGTGGACAGCTCCATTTTAGGGTCAGAAAAACCATGTAACTCTATAAAAGGACAGAAGTAATTACCTTTGCCCCATCTGTCTTTTTAAATAATACAAATGGATAGAATCTGGGGAGGTTGAATTTTTAAAAAGTCCTAGCAATGACTATTTTAATTCTTAGGTGATTATAAGAAACCCTGTGACATTGACTGAAAACCTGAGCTCAGGAAAATAACAAGTTTTGGGTAGTGAGTGTATAGCAGAGACTATCTTCCTATTACACATCTGCCCCCAAAACACCTATAATTTGTGATTATATTCTCTTGCCTTTTGTAAGACAAAATGAGAAAAATGCAAATTCACAGATATAATTTTAAAGATCTTTCATTCAGATCACAGTCATTTTTGAAACAAATCAAATGACAAACCCTTCTATCTTTCCCTGAGATTTTCTAGGGCTATGGTGCTTTGGAGTAATTTAGCGCAGGTGGTCGCCTCTCCCTTTAATAAAGGGGTGAAGGACTCAGGGACCATGATACGAACGAAAAGCAAACAGATTAGATGCCAAGGCTGACATAATTACCCCTAGACTGCCCCGTAATCTAAGTAATTTGAAAAGCTCTGCAAGATAGAGTGTGTGCCCCAATTATCTAGGGAAACAGCTCTACTCCCTGTAGAGTGGGAAGAGCCCTTGCAGATGAAGACCTCCATCCAAGCTGACTCCCCATCAGACTCCATTAAAAGCACGCTGTTGTTTAGCCAGCACGGAATGAGCAGTACACATGTACCAGGGACTCCGCTGGGGATGGGAAGATAGATGAGGCATGGCAGAGACCATTCTAGCTAGGGACATTTTAGCTAGGAACACACACACACACACACACACACACACACACACACACACACTCAGGACACCATCAAAATGGAACCAAAAAGAAGATCCATTTGCAAACAGTATCTGAGCAGGGATGGGGAAGCGTAGTGTAGCCGAATTATGCCCCTGGGAGAGAGCGCATGTCAAGGGCTAGCTCCTCAGCTGGGCATGAATAGGCGTGGGAGCCCAGAGGAAGGGCCTGCCAAGCCCAGAGAAGAGCTGGAGCCACGGCTCTAAGTGGGGGTGCGTCTGGGCACCGGGATGGACTCCATTTGCCTGGAGTTTAGGGTCTGAGCAAGGTGGTGCAGAGCCCAGCTAGCAAGATGGAGAGGCTGGGCAGGGCCAAGGGCCAAAGCCCCAATCACAAAACCCAGGAGCAGTGAGAGAGACTGAAGGGAAAGAGAAGGTCCCAGAAGTGGAGGACAAGGGCACCTAAGAGAGGAGAGTGGTCAGCAGGGTTGCTACACCCAGAGGAGGACAGCAAAGAAGCACTGGACTGGGAGGTCTGAAGGTCACCAGGGACCTGAGGGAGGATGGGACAGAAGTCAGAGCACGGGTAGCTGAGGGATGACAGGGATGTACGCCTGTGAGATGCTGGCAAGGGACAATGCAACAAGGATGGGACTGGAAAAGGGGGGGAGCAGAAGAGGGATTTTGTTTGTTTTGTTTTTGCAGACCCTCAAACAATAGTAAACTGAGAAGAAGCTGCTGGCGAGTGAGAGCCCTGCACATCAGAGAGAGGAAGAATAAAGCAGACAGGCTTCAAGGAACAGAGGAGGTGGGTTCAGGTCAAGAAGTCAGCCTGGGACAGAAAACCTACCCCTTTCCTCAGGATGCGGGAGAGGCGGCAAGGCTGCAAGGAGTTCCAGGTACGTGAGGTCAGGAAGCTAAATCTTATCAAGGAACATCAAGAATCCCGCTGAGGCTGGAAACCATAGAAGTGTTACGATGCCCAACAGTGATTACCCTCAAATCCTCAGCAGCAAAGGAATAACAACAGACAACTTGGCAACGGAATGAACCCCAGGGATTCTGCAGTGGAAGGAAACCCGCCTCTCTGCAGTACTCTCCGCAATAACTCCCAAGAATAGACTAGTCTCTGACCTTCAGAGAAAGGGTCGGTGACAGCTGGGACAACTTCTGAAGCTCAGGCACGTCTGCCCTCCATGACAGCACTTAACAATTTGGAGAAGGAAGGATTTTACCTGATTTCCCAAATATTTATCCCCTTTTCTTTTTTTCTTTCTTTTTTTTTTTTTTGCCTCTGCGTGTGCTACCTGACGATATTACTGTCAGGTGACAGGATGACAGGTAGCAGGACTGACTTTGGAGACAAGGAGTCCAGATTGTTAATGACCCAATGATCTGTTATCTGGAAGGAACTTTCTTGGAAGTATAAAATAATTTCATTCTGAATTCTAAATGAGAATGAGGAAAATGACTGTCCTTTAAATAATAAGGTCCTATGACTTCAGTCTGATGAGCCCTAAAATTGAGCCACACACTTGAAGTTGGTATACTTGTGGTTCAGCAAAGAATACTTTGGTGTTCAAGTTAATTCTTCTATAAATACCTAAATGATGTCTGTCCTATGACTGGGCCTTAGCACATGTCCGCAGAAGCTTATAAAGGCTATTTGGCAGATGTCTAAAATTCCAGTGCCTTCCATGTATATGCTACAAGACTAAAGCAGAGATCTCTTATTAAATGTAACAATCATAACACAGTGGACAGAGGAGCACAGGGGAACTCACCTGCTTCCTTTATATGCTTGTAAACATCATCAGAACCAGCAGAAGAGTAGGGAATGTCATCATGGGCCACAAAGTCAATCTGTGGGAGAGACAGAAGAGTGATGTCATCACTGGGATGGATGTGCAAATGCTTTTTAAAAAAACTTTTAAGATTAATTTGCCAGAGAGAGAGAGAGAGAGAAGGTAGAAGGAGAAGCAGGCTCCCTGAGGAGCTACGAGCCCACTGTGGGACTCGATCCCAGGACCCCGGGGTCATGACCTGAACAGAAGGCAGACGCTTAACTGACTGAGCCACCCAGGCGCCCCCAGTGTGCAAAAAGGCCTTTTGAAATAAAGCAGTCAAAATAAAGCAGTTGAAAGAAGCAGTTTACAATGCAACTTTGAATCCTTGACTGAAAGGTATTGCCCACTGTATCCATTTCCAGGAGATATAGGGAACTAGATTGGTCTCTTTCACTGGTCCCTCTCTTTCCTCTGACAGTAGGCTTTCTAGGCCTTCTGTCCTGTCTTTGAACTTTCTCCTTAGAGAATTTATTCATGCTTCAGATTTTAATCACCCTTGCTATGACGAGGAACCCAAACCTCCATTTCCTGTCCCACCGATGGCAACAGGCCCTCACACCTAATGCATGTTTTATTTGATAAAAATGAATTCACAACTTTTTTCTTATTTGATCTCCCTAATGACCTTGTTAGGCACATGGGACCTATACTACTGTATCTGCTGGGACAGAAGGCTGCTGAAACTAGAAAACCTGTCAGATTTGTCCCAAGTCACCCTTTTCTATTTTGCCACCCCTTGGTGTCACTTTAAAATCAACTTATTTAGGGGTGCCTGGGTGGCTCAGTTGGTTAAGAGACTGCCTTTGGCTCAGGTCATGGTCCT
Source organism: Spilogale gracilis (assembly GCA_004023965.1). Classification (NCBI taxonomy): domain Eukaryota; kingdom Metazoa; phylum Chordata; class Mammalia; order Carnivora; family Mephitidae; genus Spilogale; species Spilogale gracilis. Next base: position 24,994 of record PITA01000118.1, read on the forward strand.
GGAGACCCGGGATCAAGCCCCACATCGGGCTTGAAGCCTGCTTTTCCCTCTCTCACTCCCCCTGCTTGTGTTCCCTCTCTTGCTGTGTTTCTCTCTGTCAAATAAATAAAATCTTTTAAAAAAAAAGTTTTAAAATCAACTTATTTGAAGTTTAACTCAGCCTGAAAACTGGTGTCCCCCCACCCCATGGTACCTCCAGTTTTCCAATGTACCCAGGCCCCAAACACCTTGGAATTGGCCTTCTTTCCCTACATCCTTCAGTCTCCAAGCACAAAGGTCCCAAGACCCCTGGCGTGTGTGTGTGTGTGTGTGTGTGTGTGTGTGTGTGTGCGCGCGCGCACGCGCACATGCACGTGCATGTGAACATCCGTGCACGCAGGCACGCCCAGCAGGCCCTCTCTGTGGCTGCTACGTGAAATCCAGGGCCCTGTCACCTGGACTACTGCTTTCAACTTGTACCTGAGTTTCCTCACTGCAGACTGTCTCCTTTCCAAGCCACCCCGCAGTCACGTGGGAGGCAGGTCCTTAACCAGGTTTCTTCTGCCTTCCTCCTGTTGATCTCCCCTAGCTCCCTATTTCCTACTCTATCAAATCAAAACTTGCTGCCTGGCTTTCGAAGCCCTTTGTCATGAGGCTTGACTCCACCTCAAGAGGGAGTTTTTGGCAGCAGTCCCATCTGCCTGGCCCACCACTTACTAGCTAGAGAAATCATAAATCGGCCTAAGGATTAAATCAGTATTTCTGAACCTTGGCACTTGTGACATTTTGAGGTCGATCATTCTTGGGGGGTGGTGCCCTGGCCTTTTCCCGCTAGATGCCAGCACCCCTCTAGCTGTGACAATCAAAAATGTTTCCAGACAGTGCCAAATGTCCCTTTAGGGCAAACTCAAGCCCAGTTGAGAATCACTGGATTAACTGATGTCATGATGGGAAAGTGCTAAAAATGACAACTAGTGCACAGTAAGCACTCAATGTCATTATTCAGTCCATTCTTAGGACTCAAACTAAATTCCTTCTCCTCTCCAATAATTAACAACAATGATGACAGAGTCTCAGTGTAGCCGTGAGATTTAATATGATTCACGGAGGAGCAAAGGCACAGTGCCTGGCACGTGGTGAATCAGAAATGGTGGCCACCACTACCATCGTCGGTACCCCCCCCCCCCCCGTGCCTGGCACAAGTTGAATATACAATAGATGCTCAGTAAAAATGTGTTAGTGATGGCTGGGAGTCAATCATATTGTAGTTTCTCCTTTTGCTTTTTATTCTTGCTGGGGAATTATCTTCTCTGCTATTATCCGTGCACATTTATCAGTGTTCTCTCTTCTCTTCTACATTGGGAATTTAAAAATAGAAAAGAAAACTCTTAGAACAGCTTCATCTTGTGGGGTTTTTTTTTGGTACAGCTTACAAAAGGAAAGAATAGCTCCTAATGTGGGGCTGGTAGGGAGACACAAAGCACATAATTTCATGCAGATCAAAAGAATTTCTCGTGTTTTCTTTCTTTTTTTTTTTTTAAGATTTTTATTTATTCGACAGAGAGAAACACAGCCAGAGAGGGAACACAAGCAGGGGGAGTGAGAGAGGGAGAAGCAGACTTCCCGCCGAGCAGGGAGCCCGATGTGGGACTCGATCCCGGGTCTCCGGGATCATGACCTGAGCCGAAGGCAGTTGCTTAACCAACTGTGCCACCCAGGCACCCCTTGTGTTTTCAACTAATAAAAATCTTTTATCAGTAGAAGTCTCAGGGTCACAAAATCAAAGATCTAAAGTTCTTTCTTTAAGGCTGACCCGTGCCCTTCTGGATCTAATGCATGTTCCTTTGTTCCTTGCAAAAGGATGCCTATGTAATGATGATGGTGGTGATAAGGACAATGACATTTTGGAGTTCTGGCTATAGGCCAGCCAGCGTTCAAAGGGTTTTACTTACATGATCTCATTAGATTCTCAAAACAGCCCCATGGGAGAAGTACCCACATCACCGGAGTTTACAGTTTAGGTAAGTGAGTTCAATATCTTGCTCAGGGTCTCACAGTCAGGAAGGGATGGAGGCTGCACTTGGACGTGGGCAATTTAGCTCTAGCACCCACAGTGAGGGGGGGAGAGGATATCAGGCCCCAGGCCCGAGTGACACCACATGACAGTTCCTGAAGTTACCTCTTTTAGAGAGTAGAAGCCTCTGGGCTTTCTGCATGTAGGCTGCAGAATCAGATTCTAATTCTGCTACTTAGAGAACATGGAAGAGTAAGTACCTTGTGTTTTTCCAGGAACTCTGGAGTGAGTGTCCATGGAGCATCTCTAATGACTTCATCCACATAGCGGCAGTGTCTGAGAGCTTCATATCTCTCTGCTTCGTTCATCACAGTGAAACCTTTGAATTTGTGGGTGAGGTCATCACTGCAAACTGAAACACATATGCATGAACGGCCATATGCTGACTGGCCCCGGCCCTCCTCGCAGCCATCCTGGGAAATTAGGGCTTGTTCAACAAAACAAAAGGAGCTCAGCCTTACTTGGTACATGACATAATCAAACCTGTTTTTCTACAGGAACCAAATATCTGGAAAGCAAAGCAAGCTGAAATCCATCAGCAATTGCGAATTCCATTTTAATGTTAATTTCTACTTCATTCTCTGCTGCAACTTTTATTAAAATTATTCTCCACACTACCTAATGTGACTTCTGTATCTTTTATTTTCCTATCCCACCATTCAGTAAAAATTACTATTCAGGGGGAAAAAAATGGCCAAATGACCACAAAGAGAGGGAAGAGAGAAAAAGGAAGAAGGAGGCCAGAATTTTAGACGGTTTGAACAATCAGTTCCAATTCTCTTGCCAGATCACTGTACTTAGTAACCCAAGTGTGGATCCTCTGCTTGCACGTGTCCATGGGCACACGCACTTGTGTTCCTCGGACTGAAGACCAGTCACTACACATCAGACCTCGCAAACAACAGGAAGAAGTCATAAAATAGAATATCTGATCTAGCAGAATTCATCCTTGTAACATTTCTTATCCTTTCTGGATATCAGGTTCCTGAATCTCCCAATGGGGATTAATATCACCCACTCTTAACCTTAGAAAGGTTCTTGAGGATTTACACAAAAGTGCTTTGAAATAAATTGAACAAGAAATATTATTCATTATTCTGTCCAGAAATATTTGTTGTCGGGAAAGGCAGCTTTCCTATGTGTCAGCGAGAAATGGCACTGTGGGTCCAATCCCTGTTTACCAATATCCTGGTGACAGTCCTGCTGCAGCCAGACTGCCCTGACTGCTCCGTAAGACGTTTTACATACATACGATGAATTTACAAAATTTAAGCGTTCAATGTATGTTTTAAAAACGAAAATACAATTACTTTCTTGGGACCGAAGGATGACCCACATCTGGAACCCGGTCTGGCCACAGAGTCAGCGCAGCCGACGGCTACAGCCAGCATTGGTAGAAAACCTCCAAGGGCAGCCCTCCCATGATCCACCACCAAACCAACTGCCGATCCTCTGTCCCCACCTTCAGAGTGCACCTACCAGCCACGTGGGGCTCGCCACCTGCCCTGCTCACCAGCCCGCCCACCTTCTCTCCGCTGGATTACTGCCATGGCCTCCTAACTCCACTCTTGTTCCAGCCTGGCCTGCCCCCAGCAGCCCAGCCTCCTCCTATTGGCCAGAATAATTTCCTTAAAACCTATCTATCATTCTGGGGCTCAAAACCCTTCCCATCTCCCTCAGAGTAAAAGCGAAACAATTCCAGCAGCCCACAGATCCCCATGAGCCCCACACTTCAGTGCATTCCTTGCATCTCTGATGGTGTCTCCTCCTTGCATCCCAGCCCCTGGCCTCCGGGCTGTTTCCTGAAGCCAGCAAGAAGGCTTCTGCTCAGGTCATGACTTGGCACTTTCTGTTCCCCAAACCTGGAACAGCTGTGCTCCGAATATCCACAGAACTCACCTCCTCCCCTCCCTGGAGGCTTCCCAGGCATACTACTGAAACTGCCATTGGGCCCCCAGCTGGCGGCTGCCATCCCTTCCTGGATTTACCTCTTGCCATGGCACCCCTCATCACACAATTGTCTTAGCGAATTTTACTGTTGATGTCCTTCTATTAAGATACGTGCTCCCTGAAGACAGGGACCTTTGTTTCATTTTCTGATGGCCCATAGCGGGCCCTTAACAAGCATTTATTGAATGAACAGTGCCTAGAACACACAGATGCTCTGTTATTGTTTACTATGATTTATCTGTAGGCACATTTCAAAACTGTATGTATGTAAGTATATATACATATATAAATTAAGAAATTAGTATGTCTCTAAATACACATGTGTATGCCCACACATCTCCTATGCATACTTCCTGAGATGTTATATAGACCTATAGAGGATAGAATACAATAAAGAAAACATTGTAGTGGTTTATGTCACCCAAACACCATCAACCACGTGGCTGGTTCAAAAAGTTTAATGAGTATCAGGGTGACCTAAGAAGCTTGCTAAATATCAAGATGCTTGGGTATCACTGCTAAGATTTTGATTCAGTGGGTGCCATGGTCTGAATTTGTCCCCCCCAAATGCATTTGTTAAAAATCTTAACCCCCAAGGGTAATGATATTTAGGAGGTAGGCCTGTGGGAGGTGCTTAGGTCTTAAGGTTGGAGCCCCTATGAATGGGATTAGTGTCTTATAAAAGAGCATCCACAGAGCACCCTAGCCCTCTCCACCATGCAAGAAAACAGCGAGAAGGGAACAACTCTGGATCAAGAAGAGGGCCCTCACCAGAAGGACACTGTGTTATGGGCCTTATCTTGGAGTCTCCAGCCTCCCGAACTGTGAGAAGTAAACTTGTGCTGTTTTTAAGCCAGCCAGCCAGCCTGGGGTGTCTTGTTGGAGCAGACCAAATGAATCAAAACAGTGAGTCTGGAGTAGGGCCTAGGCAGCTCCATTTTGGACAAGCTTCAGGGATAATTCTGATACATACGACATTCAAAAGCCCCTGGAGCATATTATGAACATCTTGAGCCAAGAGCCGAGCCTGTTTCTGAATCACCCATCACTGCAGCGTGGGGTGGGGAGAGCAGGTAGGAGGGCCACAATGACTATGTTCTGTACTGATTCACTGATTGTAGTGGCTTTGGACTCCATGAATAGGAATTATTTTGGGGTCAAGATATACAATTTAAAAATTGATCTAAGACATTTTAAACGTTCTATTAGGACTTTAGTAAACAGTACAGCAAGATTCATAGTGAACAGAAATGGATTTCAGATCCATCAATTTTTTATTTTAAATGCCACAAAACTAGGCCGGCCATATCCTCTCCCCTTGGGAACCTGCACCTGAGCAATCCGGTGTAACTTCTAGATGACCGAAATCATGGCCTCCTGACAGAGCACCAAAAAAACAAACATCCTGTTTACACTGATCCAGGGTCCTATTTTCATATCCCAGGAGCGACCTCAAGAAGCAGCTGAACATGCTGGCTGGCTATTGTCTAAACATTAATTACACCCAAAGCAGCACTGTTGTTCTTGAGTCTTGGCAAATGCGCTCTGACAACCAGATGGAGAACTCCGGCAGTGGCGTTCCATGGGTGAATTCACCAAGTTATCTGGGAGCTCGTACTGAGCTAACCTACCCTGGCAGCTCCCTGTGTTCAAAATGAAATATTACCAGTACTCTCTGCAGGAGAGAAAATGTAATACAAAGGGTGAACTTTGGAAGCAACCAGATTGGGTTCTAATCCCTGCTCTGCTACTTACAACTGGGAAAATTACTCCATCTCTTAAGACTCAGTCATCTGTCTTTAAAACATGGCAAAATTTTGATAATTAAGTGTTATCATCTGAGGAAAGAGTAATGCTCAACAACACTTGCCATTTACTAATAGGAGTATAAAACCAACACTAGGGATATTCATTTGGGTTTTGAGCTCCGTCTTTTCCCTTCTCCCACTCCAAGCAGGTGCCCAGTCTCTTGGTACAACTCCCCCACAGAAGCTGTGAAATTCAAGTTGCTGGTACACAGCCTGCCTCCCTGGCTCCTGTTTTTGCTGAGCCAGAACCCAGTGGGGGGATCTGTAAGGAAAGAAACATTCCTTCCAAATGAGGAAAAGGCTAAAGGTCTGAGGATCCCATAAGCAGAAGGGCCAATGGCAGAGCCCACAGAGGGACGATGACATGGTGCCCCAGGCACTGGGCTTCCACGTGCGCACAGACCTCAGGCTCAGCAGGGCTGGACTCAAGACTGGAAACCCCTCACTTCTTTCTGTAAACATTCTGGAATCTCATTTGATTTTGTAGAGGTAAAGACAGCCCAACAAGGACTGAGACTCCATTTCCTGCCAGTCAGGTAAAATGGAGTCCTAGAGGAATATTTAATTTCAATCAAAGTACAGGAGAGCTTAAAGGAGCACTGTTTACATCTAGTTTACAGAGTAACGTTTATGTCTACTATAGTGGGAGTTGTGTTACACTTATCGTTGATATTTTTTATTCCCCTCCTAAGACGTAAAAGTAGGTATTTGGTGACTCATAGCCTTAAAAAATATTTTAGGGAAAAATGTTGATATAAATTTTAATTTCTTGACTTTTTAAAAATGATATTAACTTATGTTCTTTTTTTTTAAGTTTTCAAATTTCAGTTAGCAGTTTTATATTGGTTTCAGGTGTCCAATATAGTGATTTGACAAGTCCATAACTCACCCGGTGCTCATCACAACACATGCCCTCCTTAATCCCCATCACCTGTTTCCCCATCCCCCACCCACTTCCTCTCTGGGAACTGTCAGACTGTTCTCTAGAGTGAAGAGTCTGTTTCTCGGTTTGCCTTTTTTCTCCCTTCATTCACTTGTTTCTTAAATTTCACATATGAATGAAATCATATGGTATTTATCTTTCTCTGACGGACTTACTTCACTCAGCATAAGACACTCTAGTTCCATCCACACTGTTGTAAATGACAAGATTTCATTCTTTTTGATGGCTGAGTAATATTCCAGTGTGTGTGTGTGTGTGTGTGTGTGTGTGTGTGTGTGTGTGTGTAATATATACACCACATCTTTATCCATTCATCAGTTGATGGACACTGGACTGTCTCCATAATTGGGTTATTGTTGATAGTGCTGCTATAAACATCGGGGTGCATGTGTCCCTTTGAATTAGTATTTCTGGATTCTTTGAATAAAAATCTAGTAGTGCAGTTGGATGTAGGATATGTCTATGTTTAACTTTCTGAGGAATCTCCATATTGTTTTTCAGAGTGGCTGCGCCAGTTTACACTCCCACCAACGGCATAAGAGGGTTCCCTCCCCCCCCACCCGCATCCTTGCCAACACCTGTTGTTTCTTATTAAGTGACATCAGTTTCTAAATTAAAACTAAGAAAGGCCTTGACAACTGGTAGCTCCAATTCACTAAAATAATGCCAACGAGGTAAGCTTACATAAGTGAGTTTTCAAATTATTACTGGCCGTAATGCTTAAAAATTAGAAATGCAAATTTTATAATCATGGTGCAAAACCATAGCATTTTGTGTTGGTTTTTGCCCAAGGTTGAGAAACAGACTGTAGTACTTCCACTTATCACAATTTCTGGTCTTTGAGTCAATTATTTCTACCAAATGCCAAGTGCTCTGCCAAGCAGCTTTCTGAGCACTTGCCCTGACCGGAGGGATTTTGCGAGCGAAGCCCTTGCTCCAGCCAGGGATACTCCGACAGCAGCCCCCCTGTAGACGTATGGGGCCCCACCATTAATACAGCAGGTTCTTTCAATTCACCATAAACATTTGATCTGCTAACTACACACATCATCACAAAAGCCCATCTTTCCACCAACAACACAGTTTTTTACGGGTTTGTAAAGGATGCCCTAACTTTCCTCGGTATAGAACTGTCTGCTACTAAAAGGGGCTTGTGATACTCAAGATAGTCTAAAGGTAATGGTCTTTGAACTAGGGCACACGTATCCCTAGGGATACACCAAGACTTAAGAAATAACCAAACACAAGAAGCCTTAAAGGACACAATTTCCAGATCCTCAACCTCCAGAGGTACCCCTTCTTAAAGTTAATGGTCTCAGAGAAAGCCTCTATGTCCAAAATCACCCTTACTCCACTATCCAAAAGAAAGACACCATCCAAATCTTATGGTGCTGCATTGCTAGGGGCAGGGAGTTAAGGCTTCCAGCCAAACCAAAGGGAAATCTTGCTTAATGGCTACAGCAAACACCATGAATCTCTAAAAGCTTCCTATCTTACAAAGACTTCTGTTACAGGTAAACCCGGGTGCTGGAAACTAATTATGGTACAGTGGGGAATAATGCAGATTGTTGCCTAACAACTGTGCCTTTTCATTCTCCCAACTATTGTCGAAGGACGCAAGGATCTTGAGGGATAAGGCCCAGGAATTCAAAGCAAAAGGAGCAATGGAAAGAAATACTGAATGCTAAAAATGGTTTTTTCATGTAGTTAAGAGTAAGCATTTTTCCAGCGATTCTCAATAATCATATTGAATCCTAGAAATGCCTTTTCTCTTTTAGTTAAGCATAAGCATTTTTCCCAGCTTTTCACTTCAAAATCATCTCAATAAGGCAAAGCTGTGTAGGCTGATACCACTGCATCTTAGAAATGTAACTGGAATATTTTCTAGAATTATCAATTTGCTCAAAATACTTAGGAATAAATACATGGATAAAACAGTTATATGTTTTTTTATATTTCATATGCATTATTTTAAAAGGAAGTTAAAATCTATTTTATCAGATCATTAAAAAACGTACTCCATTTATAGATAATTCTTATCCTAGTTCCTCTTCTAAAATATGTATTATTTTCTATCTCCTCCTCACACAAAACATGTACTGCCAAATTATTTTTTTAGTAATATATTCCCTTTTCTCTTCTTAAATACATAAGGGAAGTATACCCATGTATCTAATAAAGATAAGTAAGCCATTTGTGATTTTTACATTTGAGTTTATTTAATTTTCCCCAAAAGCCAAACACCCGAGTTTAATGAGCGCACATGAGTACGCGCGCACGCGCGCACACACACACACACACACACACACACAAATATTGGGAGAAGAAATAACATGTCTTTTTATCGTAGGCCTCTCCTTATAAGTATGGTACTATTTTACCTATAAATTACATTGCATTACTATAAATTAAGCATAATGATTTATTATCTTATTTACAACTTATTATATTAGAGCTACATAATTTTAATCTTGACTGATTCTATTTCATACAAGGCATTCTACAATGTATTTCTCAGTGGTTTTTATAATGCTTCCTGAAATATATTAACATATTTGAATTTAAAAGACTTTTTCTCCAGGTTTTTTAGCAGGTTTGATAGCAAGGACTACCTTTGCCGATCAGGTTAGATTTAGTAAGCAAAAACTGCAGCCCCAAGATTTCTGTTTTTTTTTTTAAGTTTTAAAAAATGATAAAACCATTTTATCAAAAATTATTGGATTGACAAAGGTATAATGAAATTACCAATATTTTCATTTCCCCAACCCTTTCTAGTTCTATCTGGTTAAGCAAGTTGCTTTCAAGTAAAAGAGTAATGATTATAATTAGGAGTCATTTGGTAAGTCTTGGTAAAGCCTTTTTGTTACACTTCTCAGAAAGGAAGAAAGCAAATGATTCTCATAGCTTGGAAACAAATCTTGCAGGTCAGGTCATTTCTAATCCACTGCTTGCATCAAATTGGAAAGAGGACCTTAATAAACTGTCACTTTGTAAACCATTAAAATTATTTTATTGACAATAATAAATTATTTTTGTGATACATGGCAAATAGGAGTTCAAAGACTGAATGACATCACTATAACAAACTACTTCTATTCCCATCTAAATATTTGTGTAAACAAAGCATTTCCACACTTACATCTATAGTAAGGAAGAAGAAGAATAAAATCAATGTTAAACTCTGTCACATTCTAGCAATAATATATTCATCCACAAATCATAAAATCCCACTCATCTCATTTAAATGTTAGAGAACACTCAACAGGAAAAATTCCAAAGGAAAAAAATCTCAAGGGAATCCAGAGGATAAAAGCAGCTTACATATGGAGGAGCAAGGATAAAAATACAGTGGATGTCTCCAAAGAAACAATGGGTGCAAGAAGAGACCGGAGTGAAATACTTAGTACTGAGAGGAAAAAAACCCCACCAACCTAGAATTCTGTACCCTGTAAAGCTGTCCTTAAAAAGAGAGGAAGGAATAAAGACCTCCTCCAATAAACAAAAAAGGAGGGAATTTCTTTCTAGTAGACCTGCCTTGCGAGAAATGTCTTAAAAATTTCTTCCTCAAAAAAAAAGTTCTTTAGGGAGAAGGAAAATGATGGGTCAGAAGTTTAAATCCACATAAAGAAAAGAGAAGGATTCAAGAAAGAATAAGATGAGGGGCGCCTGAGTGGCTCAGTTGGTTAAGCGACTGCCTTTGGCTCAGGTCATGATCCCGGAGACCGGGGATCGAGCCCCACATAAGGCTCCCTGCTCGGAGGGAGGCCTGATTCTCCCTCTCTCACTCCCCCTGCTTGTGTTCCCTCTCTGGCTGTGTTTCTCTCTGTCAAATAAATAAAATCTTTAAAAAAAAGAATAAGATGAGACAAAACATTTTATTTCTCTTACTCTTAATTCATCTAACAGATGAACAGTTTGTTCAAAATAGTAACAGCAACAATATCCTCAATTATGAGTGAATCACCCCAATGATAAAGGGGATGGGAGGGAGAAATAAGAAGTATTTTGTTTTTATAAGGTACTATACCAATAGTACAGTGTTGTTTGAAAGTGGACTTAGATTAGTTTAGAATGTATATTATAAACTCTAAGGCAACCATTAAAAAGAGAAGTATAACATTGATATGCTAAGAAGGGAAAGGAAGTGGAATCATATAAAATGCTAAATTAAAACTATAAAAGGCAGAAAAAGTGTGGAACATACTAGTAGGAACAAAACAAAGGCAACAAATAGAAAACAGAAAAAAATACAGTGTATATTAAATCAACTATATCAATAATCACTTTATATCTTTATATCAATAAAACACATATAGTCTACATTTATCAATTATAAGACAGAGGTTGTGAATCAAAAAATAAGACCCAACTGTATGTTGTCTACAAAAACCCCACTTTAAATACAGAAACATATATACATTTAAAAGGATCGAGAATGTGGATGTAGGTACATTAATTTCAAACAGAGTAGACTCTAGAACAAGGGAAGTTATCAAGAAGAGAGGGGGCATTATATAATGATAAAAGGGTCTATACTCCACAGACATAGCAATTCTTAATGTGGATGTGCCAAAAAACAAAAAGTCAAAATATATGAGGCAAAACTGTTAGAACTGCAAAGAGAAATAGATGAATCCACTGTAAGAGTTGGAAGATTTCACACCCCTGTCAGAAACAGATAGACCTAAGAGACAGAAAATTAACAAAGACATGGTTTAACTCAACAGCACCAACAATCAGCTGAATATAATTGACATCTACTGACTTAGTTCATCCAACCATAGCAGAATACACAACTTTCCCAAGATCACATGAAGCATTCACCAAGACAGCCAACATTCTGGGCCATAAAACACACCATAACATATTTAAAAGAATAGAAATCATACAATGTCTGTTCTCAGACCACAGTGGAGTTAAACTAGGAATCAAAACCAGAAAAATAGCTGGAAAATCCCCCAAATACTTGGAGATTGAGCATCACACTTCTAAATAACACATGGGTAAAAAAAATAAATCTCAACAGAAACATTTAAATATTTTGAAGTAAATGAAAATGAAAACACAGCTTATCAAAATGTGGGGAATGCAAGGAAAATAGCTGAGAGGGAGCTATGTAGCATTAAATGTATATATTGGGGGGAAAGTTTAAAAAGTCTAAATATCTGAAGATATAATAATCTAAGCTTCCACCTTGGGAAACTAGAAAAAGAAGAGCAAATTAAATTCAGAGTAAGCACAAGAAATAATAAAAATCAGAACAGAAACGAATGAAATTGAAAACAGGAATCAATAGAGAAAAATCAATGAACTGAAAAACGGGTTTTGTCAAAAGATCAATAAAATTTATAAGTCTACAGTTAAGCTAAGAAAAAAGAGAAAATACTCAAATTATTAATGCAGGATATTCAAGAGGGGACATTATTGCCGATCTCGTGAATATTAAAAGGATAATAAAGAAATATTATGAGCAACTCCATAATTTGGTAATCTAAACAAATTGGACAAATTCTTTGAAAGACACATGCTGTCAAAACTTACACTAGAAAAAATGGACAATGTGAATAGGCCTATTATCTATTAAAGAAATTGAATAGCTAATAACCTTCTAAAAGAGAAAACACCAGGTAAATTCTACCAAACATTTAAGGAATAAAGTACACCAATTCTTTACCATCTCTTCCAGAAGACAGGAGCAGAGGGAATACCTCCTAACTCATTCTATACCTAATACCAAAAATTTTTAAAAGACATTATAAAAAAAACAAACTCAGACCAAGTTGTCTCACGAAAATGGATGCAAAACTCTTAAACAAAATATTAATACATCAGATCCATCAATATATAAAAAGAATCATATATCATGACCAAGTGGGATTTATCTCAGATATGCAAGGCTGGTTCAACATCTGAAAATCAATTAATGTAATCTATCACATCAACAAGCTAAAGAGGAAAACCACAAGATCTTATCAATAAATGCAAAAAAGGCATTTGATAAAATCCAATACTCCTTCATGATAAATACTCTCAGAAAATGGAATAGAGGAACTTCCACAACTTGATAAACACTATCCACAAAAACTACAACTAACATCACACTTAAAGGAAAGTTGAAGTTTTCCCACTAAGATCAGGAATAAAGCAATGACATCCCCTCTTACCACTGCTTTTCTTTTTTTAAAAAAAGATTTTTATTTATTTATTAATTTTTTAAAAAGATTTTATTTATTTGACAGAGAGAAACACAGCCAGAGAGGGAACACAAGCAGGGGGAGTGAGAGGGAGAAGCAGGCTTCCCGCCGAGCAGGGAGCCCGATGTGGGACTCGATCCCAGGTCTCTAGGATCATGACCTGAGCTGAAGGCAGTCGCTTAACCAACTGAGCCACCCAGGTGCCCCTATTTATTTATTAATTTGACAGAGAGAAACACAGCTAGAGAGGGAACACAAGCAGGGGGAGTGAGAAAGGGAGAAGCTCAGCAGGAAGCCCAATGCAGGGCTCCATCCCAGGACTCCAGGATCACGAACCGAGCCAAAGGCAGATGCCCAACAACTGAGCCACCCAGGCACCCCATACCATTGCTTTTCAACATTGTACTGGAAGTCCTATCTAGTGCAATAAGCCAAGAAAAGGAAATAGAAAGTATATAGACTGGGAAGGAAGAAATAGAACCATTTTTGTTCACAGATAACATGACCACCTATGTAGAAAATTTGAATTCTCAAAAAAAAAAAAAATCCCCTAGAACAAATAAGCAACTAGAGTAAGGTTGCAGGATACAAGTTTGGTAAATAAAAGTTAATCATCTTCCTACATACCAGCAATGAATAAGTGAATTTTGAAAATAAATATGTATTACTGTTTACATTAACACCTCCCCTCCACAAAATGAAGTACTTAGGTATAGATATAACAAAATATGTACAGGATCCATATGAAGAAACTACAAAACTCTGATGAAAGATGTCAAAGAACAAAATAAATGGAGAAATATTCTATGTTCATAAATAAGAAGACTCAGTATTGTCAAGATGTCAATTTATCTATAGACTCAATGCAATCCCAATCAAAATATCAGCAACTTATTTTGTGGCAACAGTTTGATAAATTGATTCTAAAGGTTATATGGAGAGACAAAAGACCCAGAACAGCTACATCAATATTGGAGAAGTAGAACAAAATTTGAAGACCCCCCACTACCCAACTTTAGTACGTACTATAAAGCTAAAGTAATCAAGAAGGTATAGAACTGGTGAAAGAATAGACAAACAGATCAACAGAAAATAGAGCCTAGAAAGAGACCCACACAAACACAGTCAACTGATCTCTGACAAAGGAGCAAAGGCAAGACAATATAGGAAGAAAAGTCTATTCAACAAATGGTGTTACAAAACTGGACATCCACATGCAAAAAAATTACTCTAGACACAAATCTTATACTAGTCACAAAAATTAACCCAAAATGGATCATAGATTTAAATGTAAAAACACAGAAGTATAAAACTCCTAGAAGAAATCCTAGATGACCTTGGGTATGGCAGTGATTTTTAGATACAACACAAAAGACATGGACTATCAAAGACACAAGTTATAAACTGGACTTAGTTAATATTAGGAACTGTGGCTCTATGAACGACAATGTCAAGGAAATGAGAAAACAAACCACAGACTGGGAAAAAATAATTGAAAAAGACAGAAGAGATAAAGGACTGTTACCCAAAATATACAAGAACACTTAAAACCCAACAATAAGAAAATGAACAACCAGATTTTTAAAAATGACAAAGGATCTGAACACACATCTCACCAAAGAAGATATACAGATGGCAAGTAAACATGTGAAAAGATGTTCAACATCTTATGTCACTAGGGAATTGAAAAACAAGACAACAGTGAAATACCACTTTATACCTATTACAATGACCAAAATGCAAAGCACTAACAGCACCAAAAGCTGGTGAGAATTTGGAGCAACAGGAACTCTCAGGCACTGCTGCAGGAAATGCAAGGTGGGATAGCCAGTTTGGAACAGTCTGGCAGTTTCTTATAAAACTTAACATACTCTTTTTTTTTTTTTTGAGAGAGAGAGAGTGTACAAGTGCAGGTGGGAGGGAGATGGATAGAGCCTCAAGCAGACTTCGCACTGATCACAGAGTCCAGCTCGGGGTTCAATCCCACAACCCTGAGATCATGACCTGAGGTGAAACCAAGAGTCAGATGCTCAAGCACCTGAGCCACTCAGGTGCCCCAAAACGTAACAGTCTTAACATACAGTGCAGCCATCATGCTCCTTGGTTGGTATTTCCCCAAAGGAGTTGAAAACCCATGTCCACATAAAAATTTGTTTATAGCAGCCTTATTCATAACTGCCAAAACTTGGGAGCAACCCAGGTGTCCTTCAGTAAGTAAACAGATGAACCACGGCACATCCAGACAATGGAGTATTATTTTATGTTTTAGCACTAACAAGTGAAGAGACATGGAGGAACCTTAAATATGTATCACTAAGTGAAAAAAGCCAATCTGAAAAAGGTGCATACTATAAAATTCCAATTATAGAACATTCTGGGGGGAAAAAAACTATAGAAATGATAAGAAGATAAGTGGTTGCCATGGGCTGGGAGGAGAGAGGGATGACTAGGCAGAGCACAGACACTTTGTAAGGCAGCGAAACTACTTTTGTACAACATGACAATAGTGGATGCATGTCAGTGTACATTTGCCAAAACCCTAGAATGTGCCACACTAAGAGCAAGGTCTAACATCGACTGTGGACTCTGGGGGATGACGATGTGTTCGTGTAGGTTCATAGACTGTAACCAAAGTATCACCCTGTTTGGGGATATTGATGACGAGGAAGGCTATGCATGTTGGGGCATATGGGAATTCTCTGTACTCTCTGCTCAATTTTGCTGGGAACATAAAACTTGCCTAAAAAAAATGTTTATTGAGGGGATGGATGCCTGGGTGGCTCAGTTGGTTAAGCAGCTCCCTTCAGCTCAGGCCATGAACCTAGGGTGCTGAGACTGAGTCCCACATCGGGCTCCTTGCTCAGTGGGGAGTCTGCTTCTCCTTCTGCCTGCGTCTCCCCCTGCTTGTGCTGTCTCTCTCTCTGACAAACAAAATCTTTACCAAAAAAAGTTTATTGAGGTTTGAAAATGTCAATACTTCTAATATTAAAGAAATTACATCTTTCCCAACTATTTAAACTTAGAAACTTAAAAAAAAGTGCAAAAAGATTACATCTTTCCCAACTATTTAAACTTAGAAACTTAAAAAAAAGTGCAAAAAGATATTTAGTTTTTCAAAATTCTTTTAGGGATTGTGAGGAACAAAGTTTGAAGACTCCTAGTCTATGACAATGGCTATCAGTAGGGGGGCTCTTCATCCCCTAGGAAGCATTTCAGGAAACTTGTGGGGCATCCTTAGTTGTCACAATGATTGGAGGCAGATACTGGCATTTAGTGGGAAGGGAGACAACAATGCTAAACATCTTGCAAGGTGTGGGGCAGCTTCCTGGGAGATTTTTGGCAAAACATGCAGGATTTCTGAGGGTCCCTGCACTATTGTTTTAAATCATTTGAGTCTCGAAACTAACTTTGTTTTTCTTCTAATCACAAAGTATTTCTGGAATAGCTGTGGTAGATGCTGAATTTTAGAGGAAGGCAACTGCTACCCACCTCGAAGGAAGATGGTAAGTGCCCATCATTTTATCCAAACGTGTCTGCTACAGTGACACTATGCATGGGACCTGAGTTCCGATACCAGGCCCCTGGAGTCAACCCTAACGCGAGCGCGTGCCGCCTTGGCTACCGGGTTCCTGTTAAGCGTGACCCACATCAAACCACCTCCCAGCTTCGGTCACCAAAACACTGCTGAGGTCTCCCCAGGGCCTCAGAAATGCGTTTCCCCTCAAGATAACCAGAAATGAACAACAAATGTGTTCCCTGCCTGCCTTGGGTGCCCTCGGGTGACGGTCCAGTACTCATCGCCTTTTACCATCTCTTCCTTCTGGAAAGTGCTCCATTCAATAACCACGCGGTCCCCATCTTCAGTAAAATCTGGATAAAGGCGCCTCTCAGATACCCAAAAATTAGTCTTCAACTTGCAGAGGGTAACAAAATAGTTTAAAAACAGAGACATGGTCTCTTAGCAGCACCTTCTTCCTCACAGTAGGGGCTCAAGGGTTGACAGTGCCTACTTCGGCTAAAGGTACAAAACCGATGACGATGAAACAATACAGTGCTTCCAGAAGTTACAAAGGTGAGACGCAGGTCTCCCGAGGCAGGTACTATCCCGCTTACCCAAACTGAGATCGGATAGGCCTTCTGGAGGAGAAAAATTTCCCTCCACATCTCACCACCCTTCTTCCCCAAGCTTATGAAGTAAGCCATCTCCTTCACCGTGAACCCAAATTACCCAGGTATATAAATGTCCATTTCTTCAACACCCTGTACATGAGCTCCACTTACTAGGCCATTGTCAGCCACTACAGCTAGCCAGGCATCTTCTGAAGTGCTGTAGGCCACACAAAGGGAACAATGCTCTTGTTTACCCTTAAGCATCCTTAAGTCCCTCAGCTCTCTCTTATTTGAAATCAAAATACATTGCTTTTCTCCTAACCTTCCAGAAAATTGGAAAACCATAAATCTGATCATGCCTCAATCACAAGAAGAAAGGCCACACTTGGTGGTGTTACTAGTCTCTCTCCAGGGGTCAGGGGTGTATAAACCCACGATGTAATTTCCCCCAAGACTTTTTAAAACATCACGTTAAATTTCAGGCGGCCAACAAGTAAGCCGGTATCAGCTGAAGTGGAAATAATAACCACATGAGATTTTAATAATGGAACTCTGAAAGGAGTCCTTTTCAGGCAGCACATTATAAAGGCATTTTCTAGACAAAGAGAAAATGCAATTCTTACCTCCAACCAACAAGTAGCTGTTGGGAAACAGTGTTTTTGCTTGCATAAGTGCCCTTGCGTGACCAGAATGGAAGAGGTCAAATATTCCGTCCGCGTAGACTCTGACAGGCCTGTCAACTGTGGAAGAAACAAAGTGTCATCAACACAGAAGAAGGAAGCCCGGGGACCTGAGTCTTCCAGCATCCGGACACCAGTGTGAGGAGGCTTACCTGGATAAAACACCATGTCTGGGCCCAGCAGTCTCTTAGTAGTGCACACAATTACTTCTACCAAGAGGTTCTTCTGAGGCTGGCCAAGCGGAGTAAAACAGAATTAAGAGCGACCCAGAACACACATTTGCAGCCCACAGGAGAGAGGCACGCAAGGCAGTGTGGAGTTCTCTGAACCCAGAGTTGAGTCTGAGGTGTGTGAGCCAGCAGATTCAGACACCCAGGCATCAGCAAAGGGTCGGCAGAGTCTGCCCAGCGAGGACAGAAAGGCAAGAGTAACCGAATCACTTCATGAAAAGGAAAAACGACTTCATTCTGGACCCTGACAGTCCCGAAGGAGGACCCCCAAGACCTGCTCCCAAAGGCAGCCTCGTGCAGGAGTCTGCTCATGCCGCTCCGAGGGACAGGTGTGCGCCTTCCCTCCCCGCTCCAGATCCCGCCGGTACCCCAAAACCAGCTGTGCTAGGATTTACACCACAGAAATTGGCAAGTGCTACCCCCTGGGCTTATTTCCTTCCCGAGCGCCAACACTTAAAGCAGCACACCCCTGCACAAAGGTTACTCCCTACCCTCTTCGGCGTCATAAGAGATGGGGGGGCACGTGCCCCAAAGACAGAAGAGTCAGGTGACACGTGGGGGCAGTCCTCAGTGTTGCAGGCCAGGGACCAACACTACAGAACCTCTGAGGGAGAAAGGTCAAGAGAGAAGAGGCTTCAACAGGCATTCTCCCAGGGCCGCATGGTGCTCTGAGAAGTGCCATTCTGTGACAAAGAGGGATACATCCACCACAGCCCCCTGGGGGCACTAGAAACTACAGGATGACACTTTGCTGAGACAGCCCAAAGACCCATCTCCTCAAGTAAGGTGGAGACATGGCGGGGGGGGGGGGGAGAGGGGCTGGGTGCCAACTTTTAACACCATTCTGGACTATCAATGAAGAAACTACAGAGTGAAAATACAGCAAACTAGAAGCTAAATGTGGCAAACTGAACATACACACATTTATCTCTGTTCCCTTCCAAATCCCATAAGAATTAGAGAATTAAAAAGGTATATCCCTCCCCCTAAAAAATAAAAATAAAGGAAAAGGTATAATCCCCCAGGGCAGAGGAAACAATAAAGGCAATGACAGTAGATGAGAGATGTCCATGAGATTTGGGGAAAGTGATTGTCAAATGCTGAGTGCCTATAGGAAACAAGAATTGGGGTGAGGGCAGGTAGGGAAAGGGACTGTTGAGTAATTGAGGTGTTTTTTTTTTTTTTAATAAGCCTAGGAATCCTACTGACTTCTTCCAGTATGTGCATTATTATAGTGATGTTACACAAATAAATTTTTAAAAAGAAATCAGGGGCGCCTGGGTGGCTCAGTCGTTAAGTGTCTGCCTTCGGCTCAGGTCTGGCTCCCTGCTCGGCGGGAAGCCTGCTTCTCCCTTTCTCACTCGCCTTGCCTGTGTTCCCTCTCTAGCTGTGTTTCTCTCTGTCAAAAAAAAAAAAAACACTTTAAAAAAGAAATCAATGCAAACTTCTGGTGAATGATTTTTAAGATAGATTTAAAATTGTGATTATTTTCTGATGTAGTACGAACTCATTAATTTGGAATATAAATTAAAAGGCATGTTACATTAATAGATTCAGATGGTACAATGTTTCCAATAAATTAAATTTCTCTAATAAAAAAACTTGAGAGACTTTATGTCAGATAAGGAATTGCAATTATTCCCAATTATACACCATTTTGAACAAACAGAATTGCCTTCACAGGATTATACTGGATTCTAAATAAGGCATGATAAATAGAAAATGCTTTCAAATAACAAACTGGCTAATGAGGGATCCTTGGTTTCAATGCTCCTATTCAATTTGAATTCAATTGAGGAAAATTTGTTTTGAGATATAAATCCCAGGGGAAAGCAGATGGCAGTTTTGCAGAACTTTTTGTTATTGATTCAGAGGTGATCAAGATAAATGAATTCAGGAAGCATGGAGAAAAGATAAGTAAAGAAAGTGACATAATTATCGAGAAAAAGACCATTTAGTAAATCTTTGAAGGGTATTTGTGGAGTTGATTTTGCAATAAGCTCACTTTCTAAAATTGTAGTGTATCAGCAATTTCCAGCCTGGAAAACAGGACTGAAAAAAAAAATCAACAACATTAACACCACCACCCAAAACCGAAAACCAATCCTAACAAATGAGTGCTTCAAGGAAAAAAAAAAAAAAAAGACAAAGATGGAAATGGGCCTACAGACCAGAGACTTTTTAAAAATATTTTATTTATTTATTTGACAGAGAGAAACACAGCTAGAGAGGGAACACAAGCAGGGGAGTGAGAGAGGGAGAAGCAGGCCTCCCGCCGAGCAGGGAGCCCAATGTGGGACTCGATCCCGGGTCTCTAGGATCATGACCTGAGCCGAAGGCAGTCGCTCAACCAACTGAGGCACCCAGGCGCCCCCAGACCAGAGATTTTAAAGACTCATCAATGTATTGAATGCACAGATATTTGGATTTGTGTTCAAACTCTCAGTAAATGATGAGACAAGATAATTGGAAATTAGAACACTGGATATTTGGCAATATTAAAGAATTACTGTGAATTTTTCGGTGGAAAAAATGCTAGGATGGTTATGTTTTTAAAAACTGTTTTTTAAGATATTTATACAGAAATATTTATGGATGGAATGAAAGGAAGCCCAGGGCTTTGTTTCAATTAATTTGAGAGGGGGCAGTGGATGGGGACTTACATGGGGCAAGACCGGCACGGGCTAGCGGATGTTAGCCAACGTATTGTTCTACTTTTATGTATGTTTGAAATTCTCTACAATAAACTTTTTAAGAATGTGGCTTTCTTTTAGTTTGCATGTTTATTTATTTTAGCTTTTTGTTTCAGATTTTTCTGGACATCCTTTTAGGTATTTGGGCATTCTCCAGAGCAGCTGCGTTGGGAAGCACTGGCTGGTGAAGCTGGGGGTTTGGCAATGATCCCAAGGGGGAACCCAACTACTCCATGGCCATGGTGGAGAGAACTTAAGGTGCTTCCCAGGGATTCCTCGGCTGCCTGCTAGTCACGCCTTGGTGCCACCTCCTCCCTTTGAAATGTGAACAGGACCTGTGACTTGTTTCTAACCAGTTGAATATGGCAAAGAGGATGGATGGCACTCCCATGATTACATTACACTATATAAGATTCCGTACTGCTACGAGACTCCCTCTTTCTCTCTCAGTGGCTTCGAAGAAGGAAGTTACTGTGTTGGTGAGAGGACCACATGGCAAGGAACCGCAGGTGGCCCCTAGGGACTGAGGGTGCCCTGTGGCTGACCACCAACGAAAAGCTGGATCTTTGGTCTTAGAGTTGCAAGGAAACAACCTGAGTGAGCTTGGAAACAGGTCCATCACCATGGAGCCTCCAGGTGACAGATGAGCCCTGGATGACACCGTAAACGCAACCTTGCCTGACCCTGAGCAGAGGACTCAGCTAAGCCAGGCTCCTGGACCCCGGAAACTGTGACATAATAAATCTGTATTGTTTTAAGCCACTAATTCTACGGCAGTATGTTATGTAGCACAGAAAATGAATACAACGGCATTGTAAATTTTCTGCCCAGAGACAATTATAAATTCTTAGAAGTACTTCAAATAAATTCTTATTTTTCCTGAATGGACAGTGTCTATCAGATAAATGTGATGTTCTGGTAAAATGCCTAGCTGTGTAGCATATGCTGATTGCCATGTTTCAAATAGTTTCCATGTAATAAGTTACACATAACACCAAAACGATGCTGAAGAATCATGGATACAAATAAGGACCCTGGTATAGTACTGTAGGGAAATCTGACTTTAACTTCCTGGATCTTACACTCCAGGAAGTTTTGTAAGTTATTCAGCACTTACAAACAAATGAAATGGTGAGGGGGCCAGGCTTGCCTCACACCTCACACCCTATGAAAATTAACTCAAAATGGATCATTGATCTGCATGTATGAACTAAAGTTGTGAAACTTCTAAAAGAAACTGGGGGAGAATCTTAGTGACTGGGGGGTTGGCAAAAATTTCTTTAATAAGGGGCACCTGGGTGGCTCAGTCTGTTAAGCCTCTGACTTCGGCTCAGGTCATGATCTCAGGATCCTGGGATAGAACGCCTTGTCTTGTCAGGCTCCCTGCTCAGCCGGGAGTCTGCTTCTCCCTCCTTCCCTCTGCCCCTCCCCCACATTCATGCTCACTCCCTTGTTCACTCTCTCAAATAAAATATTTTTAAAAATTTTCTTTAAAAAATTTTTTTCTTGAATAGGACTCAAAGGGACATATTATAAAGCCAAAAAAAATAATAAATTGAACCTTGCTTCAAATTTACATCTTCAGAAAGACATTTTTACAAAAGTATGAAGGCAAATATGAAGGGAGAAAATATTTGCAAAATATATATCTGATATAAACCTTGTGTCTAGAATACAAAAGAACGGTCAAAACTCAATAATAAGAAACACCTCATTTTAAAAAGGGCACGAAAATTGAACAGACACTTCACCAAAGAAGTAAATATACAGACGGCAAATAAGCTCATGAAAAGATCTTTAATATCATTAGTTATCAGGGAAACAGAAATTAAAGCTAGAATGATAAACTACTTCATATCTTTGGAATGGCTAAGAATTTAAAAATATATTGACCCTGCCAATTATTGGCGAGGGTACAGAGCAACTGAAACGCTCAAACAAATGCCAGTGGGAATGTAAAATGGTACAATCAGTCTGCTAAGCAGCTGGGCAGTTAGTAAAAAGTTAGACATACGCCTACCACGTGGCCAGACAGGAGGCAATCAGCAACTACATTACACCTGAACTCACATTTTTTGTAGGCTGAGTATTAGGGCATTTCTTGGTATTCCTTCAGACTCAGGCACCAACAAAAGGGTGACTATTTATTTTTTATTATGGGTGTTTAAACAGACTTTTAAAAGTCCGTATGATTTACCAAGCACATATCTTTCACTTCATCTTTGCATCAACTCTAATGTATGTGGGAGAGAATGCATTTACTACTTCCAACTCATGGTGCCTTCTAGAAAACTATATTCCAATATGAATTCTTTTTAAAAAGAGATTAGTACTAAACATCCACTAATTATGGTCACTAGTACTGTTTCTGTGTACAATTGTGCAAAAATGGTGGTACAAAAATTAACCTTTAAAAATCTAGTAGTTACATATTTTATCAAGCTTATGATGGCCTTATATAAACTTGATAATTTCCTTCTACTTAGAGCCAGCATTTATTGATAGTGATTGATGTTAACTTTTTAAATATGTTAAATTGAATTTTTTTAAAAGATTTTATTTACTTGACAGAGAGAAACACAGCCAGAGAGGGAACACAAGCAGGGGGAGTGAGAGAGGGAGAAGCAGGCTTCCCGCCAAGCAGGGAGCCCGATGTGGGACTTGATCCTGGGTCTCCAGGATCATAACCTGAGCCGAAGGCAGTTGCTTAACCAAGCCACCCAGGCGCCCCTGAAATTGAAATTTTAAAAAAGTTTATTTAGGGGCACCTGGGTGGCTCAGTCAGTTAAACAACCGACTCTTGGTTTTGGCTCAGGTACTGCTCTCAGGGTCATGGGATTGAGCCCCGCATCAGGCTCTGCACTCAGTGCCGGGTTTTCTTCAGATTCTCTCTCTCTCTCTGCCCCTCTCACTCATGTTCTCTCTTGCTCGCTTTCTCTAAAATAAATAAGTAACTCGTTTCCAAAAAGGGTATGCTTAAAGCAAATTATAATGCAGGTGCACACAAATAAGACAAAATTCATTGAGGTAGTTCTTAAAAAAATGAATTGGCAAACTACACACCATGGAAACTCAACAATGCAAATCCCCCTTGGAGAAAGAAAATGCCAATTAGAACTGAATTTCCTTTTAAGAGAAAAGGCAGCTGTGATGAAAAGGGACCTATGAAATAATCACCTGGACTTCTCTTTCATCTGGAGACAGAGGAGAGATTCTCAGTAGTCTCTGATATGAAACCTTGCAGGTTCATAGTTCCACAGCTGGGCTAACTGAGCTAAGATCAAAGGTGCCAATTCCAATTGTTCTACTGTGTTCCTTCTCTTGTGGCTCACAGAGAATGTCCAGGAGCTAAGAGCAGAGTTTGTCATTACCACCTTTAGAATTTATATGCCAGCCCCTGTTTGGACAGACTGACAATTGCGCAACATATTGCAGGGAATTGTACTAAGTCATAAAATAGGGCCAGTGAAGGAAATAGACTTCAGTTATAACTATAATCTTGAAGTACATTATAAACCCCAAATGTGGGTCTCTTTTGTCTTTCGATGCAATGCTTAGGACAGCACCACAAAAAGGTAATTGCTTAGTAGTCTTGAAAATTACCAAATGTTCCAAAAAAGCAATGGTGTTTCTCTTGTTTTCTACTAACAGCACAATGCTCCAACAATTATATTTAGATAATCTCCCTGTCACTCCCTCCCAGCATTGCCAACAGTTACTTACTCTTCATCAGTGGTTGTCGCAGTGAGGTCCCAGGACCGGCAGCATAAGCAGGGAACACATCTGGGACGCACATCCCCAACCGCCCCACCCCCACCCCAGATCTACTGCATCACATACCTGGCAGGTGATGGCTGCCTGAACAATGCAGAGGATTTGAAGCTGCTAAGAGGACCACTACTTTGATACAACAGTGGTTATTTGAGTGTGGTCTAAGGCTGTCTTGTGTTTTCTACTAATCAAAGAACATCTTGTCACATTGTAATATGGATGCTAGACATTCTAACTAAAAAAAATTTTTTTTAAGATTTTATTTATTTATTTGACAGAAAGAAACACAGCTAGAGAGGGAACACAAGCAAGGGGAGTGAGAGAGGGAGAAGCAGGCTTCCCGCCGAGCAGGGAGCCCGATGTGGGACTCGATCCCCGGTCTCCGGGATCATGACCTGAGCCGAAGGCAGTCGTCCAACCAACTAAGCCACCCAGGCGCCCCCTAACTAAAGAAATTTCTAACAAAAATGGGGCCCTCCCACCTCTGCCAGCCAGGTGCCCATCAACATCACAAACTCTCTTGGATAACTTCCCACGGTCATCACCTGAGACAACAGGAGACTTTGTCTTCGAGTACAAAGAGTTCACTTTTGCTGCATCTCACTCCTGTAGAGACCCATGTCCCACAGAGCCCACAACAGAGCCGTTTCAAAACGCACCACCATCTTACTCTAACTTGGTTCTCGGGGTTTAAGCTACTTGGTGGTTAGACAACATACCGGTGCCCAATCTCACCCCATCAGCTTGCCGCTGGCTCAGAGCATCATAACCAGCCCTCTGATTTTATTTCCACAGGGCAAGCTCCTCCTCTTGTCCCAAACTTCCATTCATTCACTTAGTCACTCACGAAATATTTACTGAGCACACAGGATTTGACAAGAATGTCTCTAAGCGCTGGTGAAACTGCAGTGAGCGAGGCAGACAGCCCTGCCACTACGGAAGACCGCGGCCACTGTGTGGCTGTCTTGTTGACACACCTGCCACCCTCCAGGTCAAAGCCTGACTGATGGCACTGAGCTCCACGGTCAGCTGTGGCCCGTGCAGAGATCTGAGGTGAAAGGGACTTGGGGGCAAATCCTAGCTCTACCCAGTCAGCTAGGACATTTGACAAATTACTTTTCCTTCCTCCAAGTCCTTGAGAAAGGACCCAAGATTACCCCTCTGGCAGTTTTTGCTGTCAAATGGGTAAGAGACCAGATGCAAAGACCAAATGAGATAGTATAGAGTACACAGCAGGTGTTGAGTAAGTTCTACCTCCCTTTCCCTGGAAAAGTACAGTCCTCTTCTTCAGTGGCTTGAAGCTCGGTCTGTAACTTTAGGTTAAATTAGTTCTTTCATAACCACCTGGATTTCCGCTGCAGCTTTTGGATTTATTGCTTGGGTCAGCATTTCTCGGTGTCTGGTCTGAAAACCACCAAGATCACAATCACCTGGCTATTTTTTTTAAAGATTTTTATTTATTTATTTGACAGAGAGAAACACAGCTAGAGAGGGAACACAAGCAGAGGGACTGAGAGAGGGAGAAGCAGGCTTCCTGCTGAGCAGGGAGCCCGATGTGGGGCTCGATCCTCGGTCTCTGGGATCATGACCCGAGCCGAAGGCAGTCGCTTAACCAACTGAGCCACCCAGGCGCCCTCACCTGGCTATTAGTTACAAAACACAGATGCCTGGGCCCCATCCCAGATTCAGGGGTAAGGGAGAGAGAGCAGAAAATCTGCCTCTTTTTCTTTAATGTTTTATTTATTTATTTGGAAGTGAGAGAGCGAACATGAGCGGAGCCAGTGTGGGGGCAGAGGAAGAGGGAGAAGCAGGCTCTCTGCTGAGCAGTGGGCTCAATCCAAGGCCTGATCCCAGAACCCTGAGATCATGACCTGAGTCGAAGGCAGACATTTGACTGACTGAGCGCCCCAGGTGCCCCAAGAAATCTACTTCTCTAACAAGCTTACCAGGTGATTGGTTGCACACTTAAGTGTGGGGACAACTGGTTTAGCTGCTAGGAGCTACCTCCCCAAACGTCTCCTTGCCTTTCTGAAAGCTTGTGAACTTTGCCTGCCCTCACCTCCTCACCTCTCTTGAAGCTCTTCTTCAAAAGGAAGCAGAGTGTCATGATCAAGAGTCAAGTGTGAAAACAAATGGGTTTGATGTCAAATCCCAGCTTGCCCACCCACCTGTGGGGCTCAAGTGGGTCCCCCTGCAGCAGCAACTGGGGGCTTGTATAGAGAGGCGGGTGATTAGGCCCCACCCCCATTTGGACTGAATCAGAAACTCTGGGGAAGAGGCCCACCCATCTAATTTAGTGAGCCCCCCAGGTGATCCTCCTCCAGCCCAAGGCCTACCGGCAGCTGCTTGCTTATTTAGTAAGCTTTCGAGATTCATGGTTTCTCGAAAGCCTTCATTCCCTCACCTGGGAAATAAAGTATTAACCACAGAGAGTTGTAGAGTGAAAAGACATGGTATATCTAAAAAACCTAGCAATAGGGGCGCCTGTGTGGCTCAGTTGGTTAAGCAACTGCCTTCGGCTCAGGTCATGATCCCGGAGACCTGGGATTGAGCCCTACATCAGGCTCCCTGCTCGGCGGGAAGCCTGCTTCTCCCTCTCTCACTCCCCCTGCTTGTGTTCCCACTCTAGCTGTGTTTCTCTGTCGAATAAATAAATAAAATCTTAAAAAAAAACCTAGCAATAGTAAGCACTTAATAAATACCCATTTTATTATTCTTATCAAGCAAATTGTCCTTTGTCCCATGGATTCTCTCAAGCCAGGGATGTTTGCTTTTTGCCATGGGGAGTGGAAACCGAGTTATGCCATCATCAGTGTCTTAAGCTCAGCTGCTCAACTAGTCTTAGTGTCCACTCCAGCCCCATCACCTGGAATGCCACTCATTTACTCCTACACAGCTAGCTCTCTCTCTGCCTTCACTGTTCCCGTTCCACTGGCTTGGAATACCCTTCTGTGGGCCGCCCACCTAGTTCCAATCTAACTTCTCCCAAAACCAGCTTGAGCCCCTTGTATATACAAGGTCTTGCCTGACTTTTCCAGGCCAAATGAATCTGCCCTTCTTCAAACTTTCAGTTATCCGTGTTGCAAGGCTAAACCCCTAAGCACACACACACACACACACACACACACACGTATTATTTGGGGATTCTATTTTATGTCAAATTGTCTCTTTAATTAGAGGTGTGCCTTGGAAATAGTGCAGGTTCATTTCCAGACCACTGTGATAGGGCAAATGCCATGATAAAGCTAATAAAGTCAATTTTTGGTCTCCCAGTGCATATAAAAGTCATGTTTAGGGACACCTGACTGGCTCAATTGGTAGAGCACGTGACTCTTGATCTCAGGGGTGTAAATTCAAGCCCTGAGTTGGGTGTAGAGATTATTTTAAAAAAAGGTATGTTTACACTATACTGTAATCTATTGCATATGCAATAGCATTGTATCTGAAAAAAACTCAACGTATATACCTTAATTAAAAGTACCACTTGATAGTAAAAGGCTAATTGTCATCTGAGCTTTCAGCAAGTCATAATCACTTATCACAGATTACCCTAACAAATAGAAAAGTTTGAACTCTTGCAAGAATGACCAAAATGTGACAGAGACACAATGAGTGCATACTGTTGGAAAAATAGCACCCACGAACTTGTCTGACACACAGTTACCACAAATCTTCAATTTGTGAGGGAAAAAAAAACCCAAAAGCAACATCTATGAAACACAAAGAAACGACATCTACCTGAGCTCTTGCGATGGTCCTTTATAGGTCTTTTTTGATCTCTTCCCTAGCTACCTCTGGTGTAAAGGAGTTAATGAATCAACAAATGTCTAGTGTAGAACCCAGGCTCTTTAATTTAAGGGACCCTCGGAGAAACATTTTCAAAACACAGACTTTTAAAAACGATGATAATTGTAACAGCCTAGGCTTGTATGTCTTCACAGTTTAAATGCTGCTTTGGTGTTCTGAACCCAATTTTGTCACCACCAAAACCTCGTGAAGCAGGCAAGTATTAACATCCCTGCCCGCACAAGAGGAAATAGCTTCAGATTGTTCTCATGGCTTACACAAAGCTGTAGAACTAGGAGATGGCAGGGTTGGAGCTCCACCTCCCGCTCTCTTACCTGCTTACTCCGGTTGGTCTAGCTTACCAGTGCAGGTGTTTAACGTTCTTGCACTGTGCATAAATCTCTAAAGGCAATATTCCAATTAAAAGCGCTCAAGTAATGACGAGCCTAGTCTGCTACTTCATTTTTTTTCAAGATTTCATTTATTTGAAAGAGAGAGCTAAAGCCAGAGAGAGCACGAGCAGGGGGAGGAGAAGAAGGAGAAACAGACTCCCTGCCAAGCAGGGAGCTCCACGAGGGGCTCGATCCCCACGACCCTGGGATCATGACCCGCACCAAAGGCAGACGCTTACCGACTGAGCCACCCAGGCAGCCCTCTGCTACTTTAAAGGGCAGGGCAGGGCCCATTCAGAGAATGAGAAGTACAGCCTCACCTGGTGTTCCTAAGCGGGCCTGAGCAATGGTCAGTTTTTCATGGGGTGCTTGGCACTGACAGCTGGTTTCATCGGCAAATGGGGCAGGTGCAGTCAGGGTCTAGAAAGGAAAAAGAGAAAGAAAGGGAATAGAGTCTGACAAACCTTCCTTTGGCAGTAACTTCCCCTGAAGCCTTATTGCTGTTGGCTACATAGGTACGACAAAGAAGCAGAATATATCCACTGAGTCCATCAGAAATGTTACACCGTTAGAGATAAAACCAGTGACAATCGTCACTGAAATTTTTTTGACTAGTGCTCGGCATTCATGAGCGTGCTGCACTTCTTACCCTCCACAGGTGAGCGCTTCTTGGCCCCCAAGACATCCTAGCATGGCTACATTCTTCTACCCTTCTATGATATAGGAGAAGATCATCTATGCTTTACAGAAACGGCAACTGAGGCCCGCAGGACGACAAAATGTGCTAAGTCATGCCCTTGGAAACTCACAGTGCTGGCTTTGAACATTTAACAACCACCCAGGGCAGACTGCAAAGATTTCAACTTACCCACAGCCTGCGGTACTCTGGTGGAAGAAATGCCATACTCAGAAGTGTGGCCGACATCGCCCGTATTACACACACACACACACACACACACACACACACACACACACACTAGCCTGGCCAACCACAAACTCTGACGTCACTTCAGTGCAAAGGCCAAAGCCATGCTCTGTGCCCTGGGAGGGCCCGAGAGCACAGCCTTTCTGGCGGGCGGCAGATCACTGCTCCTGCGGTAGCTCCCGCAGTCAAGGCCGGTGCAGGCCCCGCCCCCGGCAGCCTGGGCTGGGGCTCCAGGGAGCGCCGGGAGAGAGATGTAGTCACTTGGAAGCCTGCCCAGGAAGTGGCTCCGCATCTTTTAGACAGCGACTTAAGATGAAAACCTCACTCTGTCCTGAGGAAGACAAAGGGAGCGGCAATTTTGTAAACAGGGCAAATGCGGTCCCGAATGGTCCACATGTCCTCTCAGAGCGACGGCATTAGCATGGTCATCATCTCTCAGCTTTGGTACACTTAGAGCTGAAGGTGACTAGTCATGGTACACAGTACTGGTATTGTAGCCTCAATTGTTTCTCAAAGACAGTCACAGGCATTCCTTAACCCAGGGAAGACGACTCAAGAACGATCCGCACCTCTGAAGAGGGGCTGTGACCCACTTCTGCCAGGCATTTATTCGCTCGCTCATTCATCAAGCATTCATTCACTCAGCTATGTGTCAAGCATGGTCTTAGAACTGGAGATAGAAGTAGGGGGAAGACCAGTTCCGGCCCTGGAAGAGCCAGGTTCTCCTCTGCACTGCCAAAAACCATCCTGGCCCCACCCGGAGCCCCTCCCCATTGGAGCACCCTTGCCCTGGAAGCTGGAGGCCTGCCCCAGGCTTGTTTGGAGAAGTTCCAGTTGCCTGAGACTTTCTTAACCCCCACCTTCCCGTTCAGGGCTACTGAAAGTAAACCAAGACTGGGGACAAGGGTTCAGGAAACGGGTCCGTTGTTGGTTGTCAGATCATGTAAGGTGACCACATGGACCATGGTGGACCAGGGCAGCCTTTGTAACGTAGCCAAGGGGCGCACTGACAGGAAAAGAGTCGCTGTTCCCACAAACTGCAGTTTCAAATCCCCTTACCACTACTTATGGGCTGTATATTCTAATTTGGCTCTTCTGACTGAAAGAAACCAACACTCATTCAAGACAGCTCAGGAGATGAAGGATTATTTTAAGGAAGGCTCTCTGTAGGGGCACCTGGGTGGCTCAGTTGGTTGAGCGACTGCCTTCGGCTCAGGTCATGGTCCTGGAGACCCAGGATCGAGTCCCACATCGGGCTCCCTGCTTGGTGGGAGGCCTGCTTCTCCCTGTCTCACTCCTCCTGCTTGTGTTCTCTCTCTGGCTGTGTTTCTCTCTGTCAAATAAATAAAATCTTAAAAAAAAAAGGAAGGCTCTCCAGGCACAGAGAATGGCGGAGGTGGGCGGGTAGGAAAGGTGCAGTGCCTCGCTCCAGAGTGCTCTGCACCCACCAGGCAGCTCTCTGCACATGACTCCTTCCAGCCCACTCCCATCTGCCCTATACCCATCCACTACAGTCAAGTCCCTGATTGCCTCTACTCACCTATAGAGCTCACGTGGGACAACGGGCCTCCCTTCCCAAGACTCACTCATCACCTTCTAAGCCTTTCAGCCCAAGCTCCAACCAACTTACTGCTTCTTCCCATGTGTCCCTGTTCAAATTCCTAAGGGAGAATCAAACCGGTGGAGCTCATCTTTTCAAAGCAGGCCACAACCAGAAGAGGCTGGCATTGAATCAGACAGCCGCCTGGGACCCACTAGCTGTGGCTAGTAAACGGACAAGGAATGGAGAGGGAGGCCATAGCTGGCCTGTCTTTACCCCTTTAGCAAGCACTGTCTTCAGGACAAGAAATGTATTTGACTTTGTGTACTTTTGAAAGGATATTCCATGGGGCACCTGGGTGGCTCAGTATGCTGGACAGCCATCTCTTGATTTTGGCTCAAGTCATGATCTCATGGGTCATGGGATCAAGACCCACAGCAGGGTCCCTGTTCAGCAGGGAGTCTGCATGGAGATTCTCTGCCCCTGCCCCTCCCCCAACTCACATTCCTTCTCCCTCTCGAATGAATAAATAGATCTTTAAAAAAATAAGGAGCAACTGGGTGGCTCAGTTCACTAAGTATCCCACTCTTGATTGTAACTCAAGTCATGACCTCAGGGTTGTGAGACTGAGCTCCACATTGGCCTCACCACTTAGTGGAAGTCTGAGATTCTCTCTCTGCCTTTTCCTCCACCTCTCCCCACCAAAAAATAAATAAACAATAAATAAATGAATGTTCCTTAGTTGACGTTCAGTTTCATCTGTGAAATGTATACCTATCTCACAGGGTTATTGTGAAACAAATAATGTATATAAAATACCTAGGAGGGAGGGGGGCAAGATAACAGAGTAGGGGACCCTGTTTCAAACGGTCCCCTGAAATGAGCTAAATATCTACCAGAACACTCTGAACACCCATGAAATCAGCCTCAGATGTAAGACCACACACTTTTGGATCTCTATGGGGGCAGAAGACCATCAGTGGAGAGGTAAAGTGGAGCGGGAGTGCTTGGACTGATTTCAGTCCTAGGAGAAACAGGAGGAGGTGGAAGCCACCAGAAGTGACCAATTGGAAAGTAATAACCCAATATGAAAATGCCCTGTGCTTGGGAACCAGCATCAACTTGCAATCTGGTTAAAAGCACTCAAAAACAAAAGGTCTTAAGAGATAACTGGGGGAGGGGCGTCTGGGTGGCTCAGTTGGTTATTCGACTGCCTTCAGCTCAGGTCATGATCCTGGAGACCCCGGATCGAGCCCCACATCGGGCTCCCTGCTTGGCGGGAAGCCTGCTTCTCCCTCTCTCACTCCCCCTGCTTGTCTTCCCTCTCTGGCTGTGTTTCTCTCTGTCAAATAAATAAAATCTAAAAAAAAAAAAATTGAGAGAGATAACTGGGGGAATCTCATGGCCACTGGCAGGGACATAAAACTACCGCAGTCCCAGGACGTCGGTAGGGGGCGCTCCCAGTGCCTGAAGGAACATGGTGGTGGGGGCGGTGTGGGTGGCGGTAGTCCCTGAAACCACACTAGTACCACCGCTTGGGCGGGATGCATACAACCTGCACCAGAGGCCACTCTTCCCGCAGCCTTCCTCCTTACATGCGAGACCGCAGGGTCCAGGGCCCCCAGCGTGGGTGTTGGCCCCAGAGAGCGTCCCAACAGCAACAAGCTCACACAAACTGATATCACTCACGGTTTCTGGGGCACGGGGGTGAAGGGACAAGCATCGATCTCGGGCACCATTCTGGCTAGGGACTGGGGGCACACACTACCTGTGAGAGGTGGCGGGGTGCAGGGAGCGTACAGAGGGGGAGTCTGTGTGCCCCGCACCATCCAGAGGGGAGCAGACTGAGGCTTCTCTCTGAGACGGAGGTCTGGGTACTGACAGCTTACTTTGCCCTGACTTTCCGAAAAGCCGCAAAAAGCCTCAAAGGAACAAAAACCTCCAGAGAACAGAGGCCTGTCAACCCGGTTTCCATAGAGCCCAGCCCCTGGATAGGGGGCGGGGAGATGCAGCCCAGCAACACAGACTGGAAAACAAGGCGGCAGGCCCCGCCCCCAGACAGCAAGCCAGAAGAACAAGAGGACAACCACCAAAGGGTCTCCATAAAAAACCCCAACAACGGGTGGGAAAAAAACAATATATTAAGCTCCTGGTACTACCCCCAAAATCAATATATTTTATAGATACAGCTTTTCATTTTGTTTTTTAAACTTCTCATTTTTATTTCTTTAAATTTTTTTACTTTTAAATTCATTCTCACGATTTTTGCTCTTTTATTTTTCAACCCACTTATTCTTACAACTTGATATTTAATACAATGTTCCATAATAACTTTTTAACTTAAACTTTTTTTGCATACATATACCTCTTTGTTTCTTTTTTAAAAATATACATATAGATTTAAGCTTCAAGGTAATCCATCATTCCTATTCAATACTACCCCTATATATAAACCAGTTTTAATTTCCCTATATTACTAGAAAATTGAGTTCTCTAACAGTAATAACAAGATACACCCAGGAGGAACTGAAATACTATCCTCGCCCATAACGAGGGCTTGTACTCACTTTCCCATCTTATTCTTCTGTCAGTGTTTCTGTGTATTTGTTTTTGTGTTTGTACTATATAAATGCTATTCTTGGGGGTCATTTGGGCTGGATTTGCTTGTTCCCCCCTTTCTTTTACTTTTGCAGTCTTTTTGTTTATTCTTTTTTATTTTTGTGCCAGGGGAGCAATCATCCAAGCAATGGCTAAATTGTAAAAGACCATTACTGGCAAGATAGAAGCTCTAAGGGCAGAAGTAAAAGCTGACCTGGCAGAGATTAAAAATGCTATCAATGAGATCCAATCTAATCTAAATACCCTAACAGCTAGGGTAAATGAAGCAGAAGATAGCACTAGTGATCTAGAAGAAAGACTGACTGAGAAGGAGGAGCAGGAGAAGTCTTAGAACAAACAACTAAAATCCCATGAAAATAGAATTAGGGAAATAAATGACACCATGAAACGTTTCAATATCAAAATTATTGGAATCCCTGAGGGAGCTGGGAGAGAGAGAAGGCTAGAAGATATAGTTGAACAAATCCTGGATGAAAATTTCCCTAATCTGGGGGAATAAAACAAGTTTTTGTGTCCTAGAGGCAGAGAAGATATCCCCCATGATCAACAAGGCTAGAAAAACCTCCAGGCACATAACTGTAAAATTCACAAATGATAAATTCAAAGAATATGTCTTAAGGGAAGCTAGGGGGAAGAGATCCCTTATGTACAGAGGGAGGACCATCAGAATAACATCAGACCTGTTCACAGAAACCTGGCAAGCCAGAAAGGGCTGGCAAGACATATTCAGGAAATTACATGAAAAAAATATGCAACCAAGAATAATGTACCCAGAAAGGTTAACTTTCAAAATGGAAGGAGAGATAAAGAAATTCCAGGACCGGCAAGGGCTAAAAGATTATGCAACCACCAAGCCAGCACTACAAGAAATATTGAGGGAGGTTCTATAAAAGAGGAACGAGCCCAAGAGTCACACAGAACAGAAATTTACAAGGACAATCTATAGAAACAAGAACTTCACAGGCAACATGATGTCAATAAAGACGTATCTTTCAATAATCACTCTCAATGTGAATGGCCTAAATGCTCCCATAAAATGGCACAGGGCTGCAGACTGGATAAAATGACAGGACCTGTCTATGCTATCTACAAGAGACACATTTTGAATCTAAAGATACATCCAGACTGAAAGTGAGGGAATGGAGGACCATCTTCCATGCCAGTGGACCTCAAAAGAAAGCTGGGGTAGTGATTCTCATATCAGAAAATTAGATTTTAATCTAAATATTGTAGTCAGAGATACATAAGGACACTACATCATTCTTTTATTTTTTAAGATTTTTTATTTATTTGACAGAGAGAAACACAGCCAGAGAGGGAACACAAGCAGCGGGAGTCAGAGAGGGAGAAGCAGGCCCCCTGCCGAGCAGGAAACCCGATGCGGGGCTCGATCCCGGGTCTCCGGGACCATGACCTGAGTCGAAGGCAGTCGCTTAACCAACTGAGCCACCCAGGCGCCTACTACATCATTCTTAAAGGGTCTCTACACCAAGAAGATCTAACAATTGTAAATATTTATGCTCCCAACATGGAAGCAGCCAACTACATAAGCCAACTGTTAAGCAAAATAGTTATATTGATATAAATACATTAATTGTAGGAGGTTGTAACATGCCACTCTCAGCGATAGACAGATCATCTAAACAGAAAATCAACAAAGAAACAAGAGCTTTGAATGACACATTGGACCAGATGGATCTCATAGATATATTCAGAACATTCCACCTTAAAACAACAGAATACTCATTCTTCTCAAGCATGCATGGAACTTTCTCTGGAATAGACCACATACTAGGTCACAAATCAGGGCTCAACCGATATCAAAAGACTGAGATTATTCCCCGCATTTTCTCTGACCACAATGCCTTGAAACTGGAACTCAACCACAACAAAAAGTTCAGAAAGAATTCAAACACTTGGAAGTGAAAGACTATCCTGCTCAAGCAGGAAATCAAAGAACTTAAACATTTCATGGAAACCAATGAGAATGAAGATACATCGATCCAAAATCTATGGGATATGGCAAAGGTGGTCCTAAGGGGGAAATACATAGCCATTCATACCTCTCTCAAAAAAATTGAAAAATCCCAAATACACCAACTCTCTTTACACCTTAAAGAACTGGAAAATCAACAACAAATTAAGCCAACCCCACACACAAGAAGGGAAATAATTAAGATTAGAGCAGAGATCAATGAATTAGAAACTAGAGATACAGTAGAACACATCAATGAAAGTAGAAGCTGGTTCTTTGAAAGAATTAATTAAATCAATAAACCATTGGTCAAACTAACCCAAAAGAAGAGGGAGAGGACCCAAATTAATAAAATTATGAATGAAAGGGGAGAGATCATGACTAACACCAAGGAAATAGAAACAATCCTCAGAAACTACTATCAACAGTTATATGTCAATAATTTAAACAACCTAGAAGATATGGATGCATTCCTGGAAACCTATAAACTTCCAAGACTGAAACAGGAAGAAATTGACAACCTGAATAGACCAATATCTAGTAACAAGATTGAAGCAGTGATCAAAAACCTCCAAAAAAACAAGAGCCCAGAACCTGACGGATTCCCTGGGGAATTCTACCAAACATTCAAAGAAGAAATAATACCTATTCTCCTGAAGCTGTATCAAAAAATAGAAACAGAAGGAAAACTTCCAGACTCTTTCTATGAAACCAGCATATTACTTTAATCCCCACACTAGGCAAAGACCCCATCAATAAGCAGAATTTCACACCAATATCCCTGACAAACACGGATGTCAAGATTCTTTTTTTTTTGGATGCCAAGATTCTTAACAAGATACTAATAGGATCCAACAGTACATTAAAAAGATTATCCATCACAACCAGGTGGGATTTATCCCTGGGATGCAAGCGTGGTTCAACATTTGTAAATCAATCAGTGTGATAGAACAAATCAATAAGAGAAGAGAGAAGAACCACATGGTCCTCTCAATTGATGCAGAAAAGGCATTTGACAAAATACAGCATCCGTTCCTGATTAAAACTCTTCAAAATATAGGGAGAGACGGAACATTCCTCAATCTCATAAAATCTATCTACATAAAACTCACAGCAAATATCATTCTCAATGGGGAAAAACTGACAGCCTTCCTGTTGAGATCAGGAACAAGACAAGGATGCCCACTCTCGCCACTATTGTTCAACATAGTGTTGGAAGTCCTATCAACAGCAATCAGACAACAAAAAGAAATAAAAGGTGTACAAACTGGCAAAGAAGAAGTCAAACTCTCTCTTCGCAGATGACATGATACTTTATATGGACATGATACTCCACCCCCAAACTAGTAGAACTCATACAACAATTCGATAATGTGGCAGGATACAAAATCAATGCACAGAAATCAGTTGTGTTCTTTTTTTAAAGATTATTTATTTATTTATTTATTTATTTATTTATTTATTTATTTATTTGACAGAGATCACAAGTAGGCAGAGAGGCAGGCAGGATCAGAAGAATAAATATTGCTAAAATGTCTATACCGGGGCGCCTGGGTGGCTCAGTGGGTTAAAGCCTCTGCCTTCGGCTCAGGTCATGATCTCAGGGTCCTGGGATCGAGGCCTGCATCGGGCTCTCTGCTTGGCAGGGAGCCTTTTCCCCCTGCTTTCTCTGCCTGCCTACTTGTGATCTCGCTGTGTCAAATAAATAAATAAAAACTTTCTTAAAAATCTTTAAGAAAATGTCTATACTGCCCAGAGAAATCTATACTTTCAATGCCATCCCGATCAAAATTCTACCAACATTTTTCAAAGTGCTGGAACAAACCATCCTAAAATTTATATGGAACCAGAAAAGACCCTAAATTGCTAAAGAAATGTTGAAAAAGAAAAACAAATCTGAGGGCATCACGTTGCCTGATTTCAAGCTTTATTACAAAGCTGTGATCACCAAGACAACATGGTATTGGCACAAAAATAGACACATAGACCAATGCAACAGAGTAGAGAGTCCAGATGTGGACCCACAACTATATGGTCAAGTAATCTTCGACAAAGCAGGAAAAAATATCCAGTAGAAAAAAGACAGTCTCTTCAATAAATGGAGCTGGGAAAATTGGACAGCTACGTATAGTATGAAACTCGATGATTCACTTACGCTACACACAAAGATAAACTCGAAATGGATGAAAGACCTCAATGTGAGGCAAGAATCTATCTAAATCCTAGAAGAGAACATAGGCAGTAACCTCTTTGACATCGGCCACAGCAACTTCTTTCAAGACACGTCCCCAAAGGCAAAGAAAACAAAAACGAAAATGAACTTTTGGGACTTCATCAAAATAAAGCCTGCACAGCAAACAGTCAAGAAAACAAAGAGGCAACCCAGGGAATGGAGAAGATATTCGCAAATGACACTACAGACAAAGGGCTGATATCCAAGATCTATAAAGAACTTCTCAAACTCAACAACCAAAATAAAGATCATCACATCAAAAAATGGGCAGAAGACATGAAGAGGCACTTCTCCAGAGAAGACATACAAACAACTAACAGACCCATGAAAAAATGTTCGTCATCGCTAGCTATCAGGGAAATTCAAATCAAAACCACATTGAGATACCACCTTACACCAGTCAGAATGGCCAAAATTAACAAGACAGGAAACAACAAGTGTTGGAGAGGCTGCGGAGAAAGGGGAACCCTCTTACACTGTTGGTGGGAATGCAAGTTGGTGCAGCTGCTTTAGAAAATAGTGTGGAGATTCCTTTAAAAAATTAAAAATAGAACTACCCTATGACCCTGAAATTGCACCACTGGGTATTTACCCCAAAGATACAGATGTAGTGAAAAGAAGGACCATATGTACCCCAATGTTCATAGCAGCAATGGCCACAATTGCCAAACTGTGGAAACAGCGAAGATGCCCTCCCTTCAACAGATGAATGGATAAAGAAGATATGGTCCATATATACAATGGAATATTAAGCCTCCATCAGAAAGGATGAATACCCAACTTTTTTTAAAATTTATTTATTGACAGAGAGAGACACAGCAAGGGAGGGAACACAAGCAGGGGGAGTGAGAGAGGGAGAAGCAGGCTTCCCGCCGAGGAGGAAGCCCCATGCAGGGCTCAATCCTGGGACTTCAGAATCATGACCTGAGCCGAAGGCAGACACTTTATGACTGAGCCACCCAGGCGCCCCAATACCCAACTTTTGTAGCAACATGGACCAGATTGAAGGAGATTCTGCTGAGTGAAATAAGCCCAGCAGAGAATGTCACTTATCATATGGTTTCACTTACTTGTGGAGCACAAGGAGTAATATGGAGGACAGTAGGAGAAGGAAAGGAAATGTGAACTGGGGTGAATCAGGGAGGGGGATGAAACATGAGAGACTTTGGACTCAGAAACAAACTGAGGGCCTTGGAAGGGAAGGGGTAGGGGGATGGGTGAGCCTGGTGGTGGGTACTGAGGGCACAAATTGCATGGGGCACTGGGTGTGGGATATAAACAATGAATCTTGGAACACTGAAAAAATAAAATAATGTAATTTTTAAAAAGTACCTGGTACTCAATCAATTGTGGCAATTACTATTAGTATTTATTATTATATATTATAATAATAGATTATGTTGTTCCTCCTAGAAACAAAACAAACTGACTCATGAATTAACTTTTAGGACACAACTTAAGTAGGTAAAGGGATTGGCAACCTAAATTAGCTTTTATTAATGATTCATAACCTTTAATATACATGGACAGTCGGTCTTTTTCATATGACCTAAAATAAATTACTATTTGGAGATCTTTTATGTGCTAGTTGCAAAGCTTATTAAAAGGATAAGGTGTTGCCATTTTCCAAGAAAGGTGTGTTCTTGAGGGAGTGAAATCTGATAATTAAAGCAGAGACAGAAGATGTTGTAAAGAAATGACAGTTACTCAAAGGTAAAGAAAAAGGTTTATATGCACTCTGTGTTTCTTCTTAATTATTGTGGCCTAGAAGCAGGAAAAAGAAAGAAGCAGAGACGGAAACTAGACAGAGTTCATAAATGAGCTGTGTGTGTGTGTGCACACATGTCCCTGTGTGTGCTTGTGAACATGTGATACTTAACAGCAGCTGGCATGAAGAAGGGATATTTCTTGGTATGCTTGGAGTGGAGAGAATGCAAATATTATTAATGAGCCACAGACTTGTGAACATTGTCAGAACATTCATTGCCTTCCAGAATGAGGCAGATTACCCTCTCAGCTGAGAGTCAAGTTCTA
This sequence comes from Spilogale gracilis, assembly GCA_004023965.1. Taxonomy (NCBI): domain Eukaryota; kingdom Metazoa; phylum Chordata; class Mammalia; order Carnivora; family Mephitidae; genus Spilogale; species Spilogale gracilis. The sequence goes on from PITA01000118.1 coordinate 64,930, forward strand.
CATTCAGGAAGACCTTGGTTAAGGCTCTGCCACCAACCAGCCCTGTGGCTTCACCCAATATTTTTTCAGTCCAAACACCCCAGAATTCCTTTTCTGAGCCATAACAAATCATTTGACTTACAAGGAATCTGAAGCTACTCAGGGACTCCAAGCTATCCATCAATCAATCTATCTATCTATCTATCTATCTATCTATCTATCTACCTACCTATCTATATAATAGCCTGCAGAGGACTCAGGCCCCCATATCTTCCTTACTGTTTGCCAGATCTGGGATGGTTCCAGGGATCCTCTGGGTCTAGGCCCTAAATAAAACATAAAACTGAGGCTCAATAATGTAACGTAATAGCTAAATCTTTGCATGCCTAGGTAGTGCCATGTAACCGCCTACACACTAAGCTCTTTAAATGTATTAGCTCATTGGCTTTCACAACGCAGAGACAGATACTACCCACCCCCCACACACACACTCCACAGAAACTGTCTTCAACAGAGGCACCAAATGGCAGCACCAAGTAACAGCAGTGGTAATCCCTCAGAGTCGTTACCTTTCGGGTTCCCTTGGAACTGAGGAAACTCCCAGGATTCTTAGACAATTGGATAGAGGGGCCTCAAAAAGGAGACAATGGACTTCCTGGTAATTAGGGAAGGGGGAGGATGGTGATCAATTGAAAAAAACAAAAGGACAGGACGGTATGTTCCACTCAGATGTGGTGTAGTAGGTCAGATGACTGACATGTCATCAGTTACTGGCCAGCCACAGCTTAGACCCTACATCAGCCAGATCACAGTGTTGAATGTTTCTTAACATCTGCTATGTTTTCCGTATGATGCTAGATGTTTGGAGGATGCATTAGTAGGAGAGAAATAAGAAAAGAAGGAACAGAATTAGCTCTGGGGCAGTAATCCTCAAAGATGAAGTGTGGCCCTTTAGGACAGGAGGAAGTAGGAGTTTGAAAAGACATATTCGATTTTCAGTAATTTCATATCTGGGGGGAAAAGCCCTACTTTTTTAACATTCAAATCATAGAAATTAGGCCACTGAACTGGTAGAGATCATCAGAGGATAGACTATGTCCCCCTAGGTAGCCAATTCTAAATCCAGGGCTGGGGAGTCAAATGAAATTTTTATGTTTAGCAGCAAAGACAGAGCATTTTAAAGGGTTAAGAAGCCCTGGCCCTCATATGTGCAAGGACCTTGCCAGACCACAGACCTGGAGCTAGACTGCAATTAAACTTCTTTCTACCTGATTTAGGATTTCAGAACACCCAGTCATTGCATGTGAATATGCTGCTTATTTATCATAGGTTCTGGTAATGTAAACTGTACTGTATCATACCAAAGCCATATTCCTATCATGCTTTTTTAAAAAAGATTTGTTTATTTGAGAGAGAGTAAGGGCGAGTGGGGGGAAGGGCAGAGGAAGAGAGACTCTCAAACAGACTCCCCACTGAGCACACAGCCTGATGATGGGCGTGCTCCAGGACCCCAAGATCATGACTGGAGCTGAAATTAAGAGTCACCTACTTAACCAACTGAGTCACCCAGGCGTCCCAGCTCCCCATCATGCTTTTTAAAGGGAAAGACTTTAGATGTTGGGCATTTTGTTTACAGCATGTGTTTAATTAGACATTGTCAAATATTTACTTAAAAGCTATTAGACATTACATGGGGCGCCTGGCTGGCTCAGTTGGAAGAGCATACAACGCTTGATCTTGGGGTCATGAGTTCAAACCCCATACTGGGTGCAGAGATTGCTTAAGATACATAACTAATTTTTTTAAAAAGCTCTTAGACGTTATATAAAATATACAATGCAAACATCAGTTGAGTGCAAAAAGGTCAATACAATCCGTCCTTAAGCAACCTGTATCGATGCCTGACAACTGGGCCAAACAGCAAGCTAACCAACCAATCAGAAAGTAGCATAGTACCGCTGATGCTGCCGGTCAGCGCAGAATTGCTTGCTTATGCTAAGCGCGCTCTCTCTCTCTCTCTCTCTCTCTCTCTCTCTCTCTCTCTCTCTCTCTCTCCCTCAAGATTTATTTATTTGTCAGAGACAGAAAGAGAGCACTAGCAGGGGGAGGGAGAAACAGGCTACCGGCTGAGCAAGGAACCCCATATGAGACTCAATCCCAGGACCCTGGGATCATGACCTGAGCCAAAGGCAGATGCTTAACCAACTGAGCCACCCAGGCGTCCCCTATGCTAAGCTCTTCTTAACTGTAATAGGACAATTCACTCAGACATGCCTGAGTTCAAATCCTAGTTTCATTATTTAATATCCATTTGATTTTTAAAATATGATTTTTTTAAAAAAACTGCTGGTCCTGGGGAGCCTGGGTGTCTCAGTACGTTAAACAGCCAACTCTTTTTTTTTAAGATTTTATTTATTTATTTGACAGAGAGAAACACAGCTAGAGAGGGAACACCAGCAGGGGGAGTGAGAGAGGGAGAAGCAGGCTTCCTGCTGAGCAGGGAGCCCGATGTGGGACTCGATCTCAGGTCTCCGGGATCATGACCTGAGCGGAAGGCAGTCGCTTAACCAACTGAGCCACCCAGGCGCCCCAAGCAGCCAACTCTTGGTGTCTGCTCAGGTCATGATCTCAGGGTGGTGGGATCGAGCTCCCCTTCCTCCACTGCGCCCTCAGCAGGGAGTCTTCTTCTCTCCATCTCCGTCTCTCTACCCCCCACCCCCCTGCTCATGCGCTCTTACTCCCTCTTTCTCTCTCAAATAAATAAATAAATAAATAAATAAATAAATAAATAAATCTTTTTAAAACTTGCTGGTCCTTAACCTCTCTAACCCTAACCTTCAGTATATTCACCTATAAAAGGGAGATAATAAAATGATCTGTGTCATGAAGCTGTGGTAAGGAATAAACGAAATGATGCATGTCTGAGTAATATCTTCCTCCTTCTTCTCCAGGATCCACTCTCTTCCAACCCTTCTCTACTCTTCTCTGTATGGCTTCCCATATGGACTGTACCAATGGGCTCTGTTGCCTGTCTGCTTCACATTGGACGGGGTCCATGAGAAGTATGCAAAACACCAGAGGGTAGGACATGAGTGAGCTCACACTATCTTTCCCCTTGGCTTCCTCCCTGCTAGGAAGAAGTATGTTGTTTCTGTCCTGTTACCAAATCCACAGTGTGCCTTGAGAGGCCCCTCTTTATAGAGCATTCAGCAAAGTTGCAGTAACCATGGTCTCCCCTGACCCTTTCACGCCTAGGAAATGACAACCCCTAACACTTCCAGGCCTAGGGTGCATACTGACCCTTGAGGTTTCCTGAAGCTCTGCCCACACCCTTGTAAATAGTCCCTTTTATTAAACTCCTTTTCCTATTTCCCATTTAGAGTGAGCCATCTGCCAGGCTCAATAAATGTTAACTAGCAAACACTGATGAGGCATGCTAGAAGCACAGAGATCAACTGAGAAGTGAATTACCCTTAGTTAATAAAGTCATAACCATCTCAAGAACGTCCTCCAGTAGGAAAGAATTTTACAGCAAGTTTACAGCATTTTTATCAGGCTTTGCAAAAGAGATAGAAACAGGACTTCAGAAAGAATCTCTTTCTCCCATGTAGGCCTTTTGCCTCAGGACTCACCCACTTCAGAACTGCAAACTCAGAATTGGAAAAAGACATCACAAAATCGCAGCCCTCCGTCTCATTCTGTTAGGTTTCTATTTACCAGCTGCTGAACATAGCTTTTAAGGCATGATTTTATTTGAGACCAGAATATGTTCATCTTCGGAAAGAGGGAAGGAAGAGGAGATTTTATGCTTGACTCGAGGCCCAGCATATGGAAATCAGTAGATTCTTGGATTGTATAAGTGACTAGGCAGAACCCCGGATCAAGCGGCTGCGGCAAAGCCTTGACAAATGCCAGCGGGGTGGAGAAAAAGGACGCCTAGCACATGGCTCTGCACCAAGAAATACCTATTTTTCATCTAGCTAAGCATGGTAGGCACAGAGTATGAAGTAATAGGCACCATTAAAAACAGTACGATACGTACACACAGACCAGGAACAATTTTTAGGACATTTCCCTAGTGAAAAAGCACTATGTATAATATGTATACAGGTTATATACTATGATATCATTTATGGTTAAAGAGAGAGAGAGAAATAAGTAACTATAGAGAAATAGTTTAGAACTCTGCTGCCCAATAGGGTAGCCATTAGCCACATGGACCTATTTGAATTCAGATTATATTTCATGAAATTAAGGAAACGTAATTAAAAACTCAGTTTCCCAGTAACTCCAGCCACATTTTAAGTGCTCAATAACCAAATGTGGCTAGTGGCTGCTACTATATTAGCACAGATATAGAATGTTCCTATCATCACGGAAAATTCTATTGGACAGCACTGGCCTAGAAGGATACAGAACAAATTAACTGGGCTTACCTCTGGGGAAGAAAAACACATTGGGAGAAGAGATGAGAGGACGTTTTCATTGTTTACTCCATTTACATCTGTTACTTTGTTTTATTTTACAGGAGAACACATTCACATAATTTATCTACGTTTAAAATAAATTTAAAGGGGTGCCTGGGTGGCTCAGTTGGTTAAGCAACTGCCTTCGGCTCAGGACATGATCCCAGAGACCCGGGATCGAGTCCCACATCAGGCTCCCTGCTCGGCCAGAAGCCCAATGCAGGGCTTGATCCCAGAACTCCAGAATCATGACCTGAGCGGAAGGCAGATGCTTAATGACTGAGCCATCCAGACACCCCAACAACTTTGGAATCTTAACTACAAGGACAGTTTTTTCCACTCAGTATGTCAGGATTACTCTATCATGTAGTCTTCAACCTCACTATTCCTCACTATTATTATAAAGGCGTTATCTGGTGGTCCCATACCCTCCTTTTCCCTAGCCCTGAGCCTCCAGTTCCCAAGCATGATTCTTTTAGGCAAGACAATGAAAAGCAAGGGCATCATATCCCAAAGACAGGATATTAACATTAAAAAGACAGGAGGAAAGCAGGAGAACCAGACTCATCCACTCATTTTTCTATTTTGAAAGGTTGCAAGTGGACCAGAAAATACAATACACGCAAAGGAAGTTGAATCATGAAGGGAGACGCCCAGGTTGGCCTGGAGGCAAGCGCTGGTTGCTGCAGGTCCTGAGAGGAGAGATTAGCAGGTATCCGCAGATGAGACAGAATAGATCATGGTGAAATTGAGTGGTAAGATAAATGCAAAGAATAGCCTTTTCGATAAAGTCAATTCCTTTTCCACAGGTTCTTGGCAACTGGCCACCCACTATGCTGAGCAGCCTCCTCCGGGCTTGGCTCATCCAGCACTAATGACATCAGGCTCCCGCAAGGTGCTCACCAAGACCCAAGCTGCTCAAATGCACCAGCCACGGCCACGGCGTGACCTCCGCCACCTTCTCAGGAATCCAGACTTCTGAAAAAACCACCTCACTATTGTTTTTAATAGACTTTATTTTTTAGAAAAGTTTTAGGTACACAGCAAAATGAGCAGAAGGTACAAATTAGTTCCCATTTAACTCTCACTAATTCTGAAAACTATAAGGCATTTCACTGAACAGAAAAGCTGTAGTTTATTTAAATCTCTCGAGGCAATCCACGGAATGGAGAAGATATTCGCAAATGGCACTACAGACAAAGGGCTGATATCCAAGATCTATAAAGAACTTCTCAAACTCAACAACCAAAAAAAAGAACATCACATCAAAAAATGGGCAGGAGACATGAAGAGGCACTTCTCCAGAGAAGACATACAAATGGCTATCAGACCCATGAAAAAATGTTCGTCATCACTATCAGGGAAATTCAAATCAAAACCACATTGAGATACCACCTTACACCAGTCAGAATGGCCAAAATTAACAGGACAGGAAACAACAAGTGTTGGAGAGGCCGCGGAGAAAGGGGAACCCTCTTACACTGTTGGTGGGAATGTAAGTTGGTGCAGCCGCTTTGGAAAACAGTGTGGAGATTCCTTAAAAAATTAAAAACAGAGGGTGCCTGGGTGGCTCGGTGGGTTAAAGCCTCTGCCTTCAGCTCAGGTCATGATCTCAGGGTCCTGGGATCGAGGCCCACATCGGGCTCTCTGCTAGGTGGGGAGCCTGCTTCCTCCTCTCTCTCTCTGCCTGCCTCTCTGCCTGCCTCTCTGCCTGCTTGTGATCTTTCTCTCTGTCAAATAAATAAATAAAATATTAAAAAAAATTAAAAACAGAGCTACCCTATGACCCTACAATTGCACTACTGGGTATTTACCCCAAAGATACAGATGTAGTGAAAAGAAAGGCCATATGTACCCCAATGTTCATTGCAGCAATGGCCACAGTCACCAGACTGTGGAAAGAGCCAAGGTGCCCTTCAACAGATGAATGGATAAAGAAGAAAGGGTCCATATATACAATGGGATATTATGCCTTCATCAGAAAGGATGAATACCCAACTTTTGTACCAACATGGACGGGACTGGAGGAGATTATGCTGAGTGAAATGAGCCAACCAGAGAAAGTCAAGTATCATGGTTTCACCTATTTGTGGAACATAAGGAGTACTATGGAGGACAGTAGGAGAAGGAAAGGAAATGGGAAATGGGGTAAATCGGGGAGGGGGATGAAACATGAGAGACTTTGGACTCAGAAACAATCTGAGTTCTTGGAAGGGAGGGAGGTGGAGGATGGGTGAGCCCGGTGGTGGGTACTGAGGGCACAAATTGCATGGAGCACTGGGTGTGGGGCATAAACAATCAATCTTGGAACACTGAAAAAATAAAATAATGTAACAAAAAATATATAGAATAATATTCTATTATTTGGATGTACTAGTTTCTCCATTCACCTACTGAATGACATCTTGGTTACTTTCATGTTTTGGCACTTATAAATAAAGCCACTATAAATAAAATATAAAAATAAAAAAATAAATATCTCTGTTGTTGAATATTAAGTTGTTTATATTTTACTAATATAAATAACACTCTAAACATAGTTCTGAACCTCTGATTATTTCCTCAGGATAGATGCTTAGGAGCTGAATTACTTAGACCAGGGATACGAACATTTTAAAGATAAATATTTGTAGGGCACCTGGGTGGCTCAGCGGGTTAAGCCTCTGCCATCAGCTCAGGTCACAGTCTCAGAGTTCTGGGATCAAGGCCCACATCAGGCTCTCTACTCAGCAGGGAGCCTGCTTCCTCCTGTCTCTCTGCCTGCCTTTCTGCCTACTTGTGATCTCTCTCTGTGTCAATTAAGTAAATAAAATCTTGCAAAAAAAAAAAAGAATTATTGGGGTGCCTGGGTGGCTCAGTTGGTTAAGCGACTCCCTTTGGCTCAAGTCATCATCCCAGAGACCCGGGATCAAATCCCACATCGGGCCCCCTACTCGGCGGGAAGCCTGCTTCTCCTTTCCTCACTCCCCCTGCTTGTGTTCCCTCTCTGGCTGTGTTTCTCTCTGTCAAATAAATAAAATCTTTAAAAAAAAATAATTATTAAAAAAAGATAAATATTTGCAGAACATTTTAACATGTATTGGTATATTAGCTTCTACAAAAGCTGTCTCATTTATACTCACATCACAATGTATGAAAGCACCTTGCTTGCTGCCATATCACCAGCTTTCAGTATTATCTTTGTCAATTTTATAGACCAAAAAACAGCATCACGCTGTTTCAATTTGCATTATTTTGATTACAAAAAAGATTAAATATTTTTCAAATGTTTATTAGCTATTTGTATTTTCTTCTGAGACTAATCTGTCCCTGGCTCATTTTTCTATTGTCGAGGATAAGCATTTTGAAGTTAAAGCAAAAGCATAGCACAGTTTAAAAAATTATCTTAAATATCTTGAAAAAAATAGATTTTCCAACTTTATCTAAAGTTCCCTCATAAGAGGTCCATTTTATAAGCCCATATGTGAACACCTGCATCTAGGTCAGATAAGCAATTACTGCCCTTCCAGTGACCAGAGATCAGAAATTGTATCATGCCCCAGGGATACAGGCTTCCTTAAAACACTGACCACCCATAAGCCGTAAGCCCCCCACACCCATGTGCCACCTTTTGAAATGTACTTTTTTTAAAAGATTTTATTTATTTATTTGACAGAGTGAAACACAGCTAGAGAGGAAACACAAGCAGAGGGACTGAGAGAGGGAGAAGCAGGCTTCCCGCTGAGCAGGGACCCCCCCCTCCCCCCCGATGTGGGGCTCAATCCCGGGTCTCCAGGATCATGATCTGAGCCGAAGGCAGTCGCTTAACCAACTGAGCCACCCAGGCGCTCCTGAAATATACTTTTAATAATACTACATTTCGGGCGCCTGGGTGGCTCAGTGGGTTAAAGCCTCTGCCTTTGGCTCAGGTCATGATCTCAGGGTCCTGGGATCCAGGCCTGCATCAGGCTCTCTGCTCAGCAGGGAACCTGCTTCCTCCTCTCTCTCTGCCTGCCTCTCTGCCTACTTGTGATCTCTCTCTCTGTCAAATAAATAAATAAAATCTTTAAAAAAATAAATAAATAAAATAAAAAGAAAAGAATCATTTTTACCTAGAGATTTAAAAATTCCACACCCTAAATCAATTTTTCTTAGGCAATCGAGCTTAAAGAGTTCATAATGAAGATCATTAACAACCTTATATCTTATTCATATCTCATCTCCTTCCCCAAAGGACTTGAGGTGACTTCAAAAAAATAAAATTTGTCAGTTTAATAGCTGCAGGATCCGGGCTGAGGGAGGAGATCTGGGTTTCAACAAAGGTCAGAAGCGAAATGAGTGTACGGGAATACCTATTCCAGTTCTCTACACTTCGGGCAGGTCACAAAAATGACTTGAAGCTCTCAGCAGTCGAAGCAAAGAGAAAGACAAATATTTATTGTCCATGAGCAAAAAACAAAATAGCTACTGAGGAGAAACACAGCATTTCCTGATGCCGGCTTTCATAGGAATTCCTCCAGCGGTGCCTCCGTAAGGGGCTCTCTGGGTAAGGCTCTCTCCTGGAACCAGCGCACTCAACAACACCCTGATGAAGACAATCCTGTTTCTTTTTTTTATTTGTTTGTTTGTTTATAAAAATATATTTATTTTATTTATTTATAAGGTTTATTTATTTATTTGAGAGAGAGAAAGAGAAAGCACAAGCAGGGGTGCGGGGGACCTGAGGGAAAAGCAGAGTCCCCACTGAGCAGGGAGCCTGACTTGGGGCTCGAGCCCAGGACCCCAGGATCACAACCTGAGCCAAAGGCAGATGATTAACCAAATGAGCCACCCAGGTGTCCCAAGACAATCCTGGTTTTTGTTTTTTTTTTAAAGATTTTATTTATTTGACAGAGAGAAACACAGCCAGAGAGGGAACACAAGCAGGGGGAGTGAGAGAGGGAGAAGCAGGCTTCCCGCCGAGCAGGGAGCCCGACGTGGGACTCGATCCCGGGTCTCTGGGATGATGACCTGAGCTGAAGGCAGTCGCTTAACCAACTGAGCCACCCAGGTGCCCCGACAATCCTGGTTTTTATGTTTGTCTTTGTGGCACCCTCCACACAAGGCGGAGCCTCGGGACCAAAAGCAGTTCAAATGAGCATTTCTGCAAGAGACCAAATACGCATACTGAAAATGCGGTCCTTTCTCTCACTGCTGGATCCAAGGGCAAGATCTAGAATATGGAGACCAGGAGTTTCTAATGTGCCATGGGCAAGACAATCCATCAAAGAGCAACACTTGTGCTTAGGTCTATTTTTCAGGTTAAAAAGCAAGAAGCATTACTGATACTTAATTCTAAGGTGCCTATTTTTACTGGTGCCCTGTCTCTGTCAACATAAAGTCTACGAGGTGTCCTCAAGGAAGAATGCAAGTTGTACTACTGAGAAGGATGACTTTTAAGATAGACTTTTAAGATAGACTTTTAAGATAGGGCCTGGATAAGGGCATTTGTAGATATTACCCAGGTTTAACTAAACCAATGCTCCCAAGATCACCAAGTGGCTTATAGCATTTCCCACAATGAAATAGGGAAGCAAAAAATAATACCAGCACAGGTGAACAACAAAAAACAAAAAAAGTGGCTGAGCTGACCCTTCCAGTCCTTGCAGGAGTCATGCATCAGCCACACTAGCAGGTGTGAACTAAGAAGACCTAATCAGGTCCAGAGGAAGACATCTGAATCAACCATTAACACAAAGGAGACTATCTCATATATCTGCTACCATTAGCATTAAACTTCACCTGAAGCATCTATTGTACCTTGAGCTAGTAGGTAATGATCATAAGAAGCTACTGTAGTTACCATGATTCCGAAAAGCAAAGCATGCAGAACATGAAGACCAAGCTCTGTGACTTTTTTGCAGCATTATTTCAAGACATAATACTCAATCCAGTCCTTTACAAAATACTGTAGTATGCAATGATAAATGTGAGAAGCCTTTTCAAATTTCCATAATTCGGTAAACAAAAGCCGAAGGTCTCATACCACTGCAGAAAGACCTGCTCTTCATGCCACAGTAGAAGGGCTGCTCCAGTATGTGGAGAGGGGAAAGTGATGTCAAACTAAAATGCATTGTCAGTCAAATATATTTAGGAGACATAGAGAAAACATTGCTGCAGACTGGAAGAAACAAGCATTAGAACAAATTATGCAGTGTGGGAGGTTTGCTCTACGGTTGGATGGAAGTACAGATATTTCTAACATGTCGCAGCGGGAGGTATTTGCTAGATTCTATTTCAATAATAAAACGCTTTTATTTCCTGAGCTGCTAAAGGAAAGATGTTCAAAGAAGATTTTCCAAAGAAAGATATTCCAAAGAAGACTAATTTTACAAAGTGGATGACTTCTTTAATAAAAACAATATTTTAGGGGTGCCTCGGTGGCTCAGTTGTTTAAGCATCTGCCTTAGCTCAGGTCATGATCCCAGGGTCCTGGGATCAAGCCCTACATCGGGCTCTCTGTTCAGGCGGAGCCTGTTTCTCCCTCTACCTCTGTACTTCCCCCCACCCGCTTGCACTCACTCTCTCACTCTCTCTTGTTCTCTCAAATAGAGAAATAAAATCTTTAAAACACACACACACACACACACACACACACACACACACACAGTATTTACAGGAAAAAAAAAACATGTAAGTTTACCTACCAGTAAAGCAACAGCGTTGCTGTTAGACCCCAAACTCCCACCAATTTGAGAAAAACCTCTCTGTCTTCAATACCCTTCCTCCATTGGATCTCTAAATTCTGTTCCTCAGGATTCCATCCTGGAAAACTGAACGTGAGTGCATTTAACCAGATCTCATACAGAGATAGGCAGATACAGGGAAGATTCCTTTAGCTTTAATTACAGCTCTTCTATTTTTCTTCCTTTAAAAAATCTCATAGGTGGGGCGCCTGGGTGGCTCAGTTGGTTAAGCAACTGCCTTCGGCTCAGGTCATGATCCTGGAGTCCCCGGATCGAGCCCCACATCGGGCTTCCTGCTCAGTGGAAAGCCTGCTTCTCCCTCTCTCACTCCCCCTCCTTGTGCTCGTTCTCTAGCTGTATTTCTCTCTGTCAAATAGATTAATAAAAATTGTTAAAAAAAAAAAAAAAACCTCATAGGATGGTTCAGGGTCAGTCATTTCCTAGAAGTTGCCCTGCAGCAGCATTATGGGAAGGCACTCTTGCTAGCTAACCAGTTCCATCCACTTCCTTCTGAGTCTGGAAACTGACTGTGAGGCCTGGCCATTGTTATAAAGCACATAGAGATGGGGCACCATGACTTTTAGGTCACAAATAACCTGACTAGGGCTAGACGGGTCCTAAAAGTAAGTTCTAAGGCTTACCTATGCTCTCTTTGGGGCTGGGTACTGATGATCCCTGGAGCACAGTCAAACCCTGTTAATGGCCAAGAGCTGTAATTGTAGGTAGGAACTGATACTATTCCTTAGAATGTTACATGTGAGATCACTAGAATTGTCTGGAAATGGGCAGTCAGTTGTAGAGTGTACCCTCTCTCCATTACTGTGGTCAGAATATCTTTCAACTTTGTATTAAAGAACAATACACGTGCAGAAGCGTGCACATATCCTAAGGGTGTAACTCTGAAACTGTCACAAAATGAGCCTATGTGGCACCCAGATCAAATAACCGACTGAAGCCAGCATCCGTCCTGTGTCCTGCTATCCTGACTTCTAAACTCACAGATTGCGGTGCCTACTTTTAAAATACATAACAAATTATGGAAGTATGTGATGTATATTCTTTTGCCTCTGGCTTCTTTCATTCAATATTATGTTTGTGAGGTTCATCCATGTGTTTGCAGGTAGTTTTACATTCTTCTTTCTAGTTGCTGTGGCACATTTCATTGTGTGAAAATGCAACAATTATTTCATTCTACTTCCCCTGGGGATTTGGATCACTTCTAGTTGGAGTTACTATGAATTATGCTGCTAAGATCATTCTAATACTCATCTTTTGTAGCCATAGGTACACATTTACTACGAGAAGATTTGCCAGGTCAAAAACATTTACTTTGAATCTCTCATTTACTACCAAGAGCCTAGCCATCTAAATTGTTTCCATTCCTGGTCCTAAAGGCAGACAATGTGACATAGGAGAGCTAAAAACAGCATTTCTGCAAGTGCACGCAAAAGGCCCTTGATTCCCACTCACCTGGAAGTGTAAGCCGGTGATGCTCTGCTCGCTGATGTCGGGGAGCTGGGTGTAGGGGAAACAGGGGCTTTAGAAGTCAAACAAAACTCATTTTAAAGCCCAGCTCTATCCGTTAGTACTTGACCTTTGGGGAATTACTTAATTCTTGGTTTCCTTATTTACCACCCAGGGAATAGGGATTCTTACTTCACAGTCTGCAGCCCCGTTAGACAAGGGAACGTGGACAGGGCACCGGCACTGGTACCTAACATGTCCACTACTCCCCCATTTGCCCACAGAGGACAATGAGGAGGACCCTTAGTCCTAAGCCCAGTAGAGAACAATTCCCTTGTAACTAAATAATGTGGAGGTCGGAGAGAATTCAATATCATGCGACTGTGCCTGCAGTCACACCAGAGATGAGCCCGCATGTACCAGGAAGACTCTTGACATCATTCATGATGCTTCTTAAATGCCCACTTAAAGAGACATCGGCACCCTGTTACACAGAGGTCGGGTTCAGTGTGCATGAATGACTAAGTGGAAAACAAAAGCACCAAGTCAGAGACTTGGGTGGGAGGGCGGAGAGGATATGAAAATGAAGCCGGCTGACTGGGCCGGCCCCATGGGGCCCGGCACATTCTTACACAGGTGCACACTAACCGGGCTTGCGGCTTTATTTTCTAATCACTGTGTTTTCAAGTGTGCCTTCAAGATTGTTGAGTGTTCAACTGTCTCTTTATCCCCAAGCAGGGTCAGCTTCCCCAGCCTCCCATACAACCTGTCTCATGCTGGGATAAAGAGGAAGGTAGAAATGTTAAAACAATAATGCTATGGTCTGAGGCCAGTAACGGGTAATCAGATCCTAGAAAGGTAGGCACTGTTACCTGGGAGATTATTGCAAGAAAATAGGGCTAGCTTGCAATGACTTGATTTGCCCCTGCCTTCCTTGCTTTCTCCTTTTCATCTCGCCCCTAGCCATCAGAGGGAATAAATCTTTTTTCCACATTTTTTTTCACCAAAGGGCACCAAGAAGCTTTGTGCAGGCATGAGCGAAAGACTCAAGAGTTTCAAGCCTATGGCCTGAGCCGCCGTTGGACTTAAGCAGAAGCATTAAGTGTAGGTGGCTAGAGAAGGCACCCTGAGCTCGATGCCACACTGCTGTGCCTCAGAGAAAACCCCGTATTTCGAACGTGAGTATTATGAAATCAGTTAGAGGTTATTGTTTACATTATGAAGAGCTTCAACCTAGGCTTCTTTGAGCAATGACTAGTTCAGCATGAGATTCAGAACACATACAGCCTCTCTGAAGAAGCATCTGAAGAAGAAAGTGGGAGACGACAGGTTTGTACAACTAATATAAAGTTCCAGAGTATTTTTGCAAACATTTGTCATTCATATTTAGCCGATGTGTCCTGCCATAAGATCATTCAACCTCTTTTCACCCCAAATGGAGAAAACCAAAAGGAGGGGACGAGTGGAGTGGCCCCGACTTGTGAGAGGAGCGTAAGATCAAACAAACACACTGCGGTGGCACATGTTCCGTGGCTGGGGAAGCTAGAATCACCATTTTGGAGCTGGGAACGATCATCTCTGCAGCCCAGTTCTTCCCCTGTGGGCCAGCCCAGTTCCCCCTAGAGCTCCCAATCTAGATCTTCCTTGATCTTGCGAGTTGGTATGCAGCCCCAGGAGCCATAAAGGAATGGATCCATTCCCTCTCACCAGAACATCTCATCGGGAGCCACTAAGCCTTCCCACACTTCCCTAGCCCCACCCCTAGCCTGGAGGCTTCTGGAGGGGAAAACCCTGGGGTTGGACCCAACTTCTCAGGCTATCCCATACTTAGGCTTCTGCACCCTCCAGAACCTAGCCACAAACTTCACCTCTCCCTTCAGGTAAGACTGAAAGACTAAAAGCCTCAGATAAGAGAGGCTTTCAACATTCAATACCCTTGCCCTTTAAAACTTCTTGCCCAAAACATCCTTGCGAGCTTCTCACCATCACAGTGAAGGAAGTGTCTCTTTTCCTACCTTTCTTCCTACCAAATTTCCTACCAAATTCTTCCACTTGTTCACTGGAATCCAACGTCTTCAGCCCAATGCTCATTCCATTCCTCATTTTCCCCCATCACATTCACTTTCTCCTGCTGGCTCTATGCCGTTTACATTCAAGTACAAGTTACTACCATCTTACAAGAATGAGCCTACCAAAAGCCTTAGCACACCGAATGGATGGAAGGAAGAATGGAAACAAAAGAGGATATATAGAAGGAAAAAAAGAAGACAAAAAGGCTAACTTCTCTCAACCCTAAATCCTGATTTGTCTACCTTTGGATCCTACACATTCTATCTGCTTACCCTCTCAGGCAAGCTTCTACCTCCCCACCTTCTCCCAAAGCATCCTCAACTCAATGTCCTCTGGCCTCTGCTCCCACCACATCACTGAAACATCCACCATTGACTTCTTTCTAAATCCAAAGGAGACTTTTTCTCATTATCTCATTTAATCTCTCTGCTGCATCTGGTTCTACTGGATATTCCCACCACAGAACCTATCCTGCTGTTGGCCTGTCTTCTTTTCATGATCCTTCCTCTACTGGCTCTTTAAGTGGTGTTCCTCGGGGCTCCATTCTGAAAAATTCTGGGATCAAGTAGATTAATTTAACCAGATTTCATGTAGAGACAGGCTGATATAAGGAGATTTCTAATAGCTTTAATTACAGCTCTTCTATTTTCCCCCTTTCTGAGAACCTGATGCTATGGCTCAGGGTCAGTTATCGGCTAGAATCACCCTATAGTAAGATTAACCTTGCCACTCTTGCTAGCTAACCACTTCTTAGTCCAAAAACTGACTCGATTTCGCTCCCATCAATTTCACTTCCATCTTCTTCATGCTGACCTCTCCCAGATCTCCATCTCCAGCTCAGAACTCTCTCTTGAGTTCCCAAATTAAGCAATGACTAGACACCTCCAACTGGAAGTCTCCATGGCATCCCCAAAAGAAGTCTTACCAACTACTGGCTCCTCATACGCACACTGAGTGATGGCACCCACTTGAGGGAGCCAGAAAATGGAGTCTTCCTTGATACTGGCCAACCCTCAGACTCAGTTATCAAATCCTGGTGTGTTGACCTCCTTAGTGTCTCCCATAGTCATCTTGCTCTCTCCTTCTCTACTGCCCCAACCATAACTTCAAATTTAATATAATTTCATTAGTCTCCTTTGGTTAGTCTCCTAAGCAAAACACAACAGGACAAAAGGTAATATTAAGAGTGCAAAATATGAAGTAAGTGGTTTCTTCGCTACGAGTAAATATATGTGTGCATGTGTGTGCTAGGCAACACGAAAGATATTTAGCGTTGTGTCTTCTCCGAGCTCATCCTCTACAGGCCTGTGCAGGTCTCTGAGCTCCCTCTAAAGCCATCTATGGCTACCAAGCACTTGAAACTGGCCAGTCGGAATTTAGATGCGTTTTCAGTACAACATGCACTCCTGATTTCAGACTTGATATAAAGAAAAGAACATAAAATACCTCATTCATTATTTTGATACTGGTGAATGTTGAAATGATAATATTTCAGATATAGCAGGCTAAAGAAAATGTATTATTACAATTAACTTCACCTTTTTAAACTTTTTAAATTGTGGCTACTAGAAAATTTTCTATTATACTCTATTTCTACTGAACAACACTAATCTAGAGGCTGGAGTGTGCCACTCACAAAGGGGACTTAAGATGCCCTTGAAGGTAGACTCATCCCTTCCATGTCCAAAAATGCTTTTGAATCAGCAAGTTACATTTTTTTCTTCAAATGCAGGGACTTGTCTCAACTGGGGATCAGGTGAATGGAATCTTCCCTGCTGGGAAGTACTTGAGCTCAGCGATAAAACATTGCTTAAAAGCTGTGTAAATGGGGACACCTAAAGCGGGGAGCACTGGGTGTGGGGAATGGGGAATGAATCTTGAAACACTGGAAAAAAAAATTTAGTAACAATAAAAAAAAAAAAAAAAAAAAAAAAAAAAAAAAAAGCTGTGTAAAGTCCAACACATTAAAGTCAAATTTACAAAACAAACAAGCAAACAACAACAACAACAACAACAACAACAACAAAAACCTCTCTTACCAGGGCTTTCAGCATCCCGGCAGGTTTCCACATACCATACTACTGTCTTCTATTAAATAGGAATGATTTTCCAGGGCAGGGAGGGTGGATCACTTCCTTTTATCCCTCCCCACAGCACCTGGGGCATTGCCTTACTCGCAAGTTGCCAACCAGCTGGCTGACTGGATCCTGTTGAGAGGGGACTGAGTTTTCTCTCGGGTACTTTCTGCAGTCCGGCATCACTCAACGCTTGAAATCCTCCGCACTGCCTGAATGACGACACACACACCCTTCTCACTGCTCTACACCCGCAAACGCCAAAGTGAAACAAAGAACCGACCCACCTTTTTACCCATGTAGATTTCTCTCTTCCTAAGGACTTTAGCATTAGGCAAATGGGTGGGGGGTAGGATTGGAGGGGTGGTGAAAGGACACACTTAAAAGAATGGAAGAAACCAATTCACTGATCCCATGCTCAATACGCCTGACTAGTATCGATCTGCAAGAAATGGAAGTTGCATTTGGAGCGAGACCAACAGGAAGAGTTCTAATAATAACCTCGGGCAGAATTCCAGTTGACCACAGCAAATGCCCAAGGAAACCCATGGTTGTTTATGTTTCACCAACACAGCACATTATTTCCCTTTTAAAATACATGCTGCTCTGAGTGGTTAAATAGATGGTGATACTAGTAAGGGAAGCCACTGATGTCTCCGGAAAGCCAGTCATCTTTCTGAGCATTAGCGGGTAAGCATCCTACCTCCCAACTGACATAATGCACCTTCTGCAAGACAGCAGTCTCTTGGCACTGCTCCACTTTGAAGTAAAGCCTGAAATGAACTCCTGCTAATGTGCCATATCGAACAAGCTCCTTTTTATTTCCAAGGCCTTCTCGGCTGATCGGTGGCGCATCCATCTTCACGGAAGTGACCACTGCAGGCTAGAATTACAACTTCCTTCTCACAGCACACGGTGCTCCTAGAAGAACCTGGCCAAGGTCATTAACCAAATCCTTAAGCAGACTGCCAGGGCGGCTGGGCCACGTTACAAAGGGTTTATGGAGTATCTGCTGGGCCCAGAGGATTTGTCCAGGCACAATCTGAGAGTGGGGGAGGTATGAGGACACTGTCCTTGTCCACACCATACCTCAGGAATTGGGTCTCCAAGGAGGGTTATTACATCATACCGTCCATGACCACTCAGTTTCTCTTCTTGACAGAAATGCTTAGGAGTCACCTTGAATCATGTTTAAGCAAGTAAAGGGTGAAGAAAGGATAACAAGTCAAGGATCAAGAATAAGTATTCGAACAATGGAAAGAAGAGTTCTCAGAAACATTCCAAACCTGAACACCGTGGTAAAGTAGTAAGGGTATTAGATTACATCCTAAGATAGAAGCTGTATTACAAAACCTAGGTAATTTTCTGTTATTTGTTTCCTAATTTCTTCTTTTATTTTATTTTTTAAAAGATTTTATTTTTTATTCGACAGAGAGCTAGAAAGAGAGCACAAGTAGACAGAACTGCAGGCGGAGGGAGAGGGAGAAGCAGGCTCTCCACCAAGCAGGGAGCCCAATGCGGGGCTCGATCCCAAGACCCTGAGATCATGACCTGAGCCAAAGGCAGACACTTAACCAACTGAACCACTCAGGAGCCCTCTTTTCTAATGTCTTTATCAGTGTTATTTAATTCTATTTAATCCTCTCTTTTCTAACATTTTTTTCCTACTGAAAAATAAGGCAGGTGGAAAAACTACAAGTAATCCTGTCAGAAAAATCTCTCCTTGAACATGATTGCAATGCATCCTCAATATCCTTATCAATTTGCTAGTTACAAGGATCTAAAATATAGATTGTTTCCAAGCCCTGCTTATTTATGCATGCCTGCTTCCAGGTTCAATTCCTTAAAGGACTATGTCAGGCTCTATATTAGAGACCAGAGATACACTGATGAATAGACAGGTTTCTACTCCACATCCCCCAGCAAACTTTGACTCACGAGGAGGTCAGCACACTCCTTTCTGCCCCTACTGCACCTGCTAACACACCTCTGAGCATTCCATATCAATTCATAAACAAAGTATCTCTTTATGTGTCAGTCTCTTCTAGAATTCCTAGATCACAAAGTGCTTGAGGACTCAGCGAGTAGTAGGTACTCTATCAATGCGGGCTGAGTTAGGATCACAACAGACAACTTTGGCTGAAAATATATAGGCGAATGCACATAGACACAGAGCCATTCTACATGCCTTTCCAAGGGCCAAGCTAAAAAGAGCACAATTCCTCACAAAAAGGCCATTTGACACAACTGCTGAGACTTAAATAAAACTTGTAGTTAGACAACGACAATCAGGAACATAAGTTCACATTCTGGTACTTGCAGTGAAGCTCTATGGCCCTTTTATCTACCCAGAAATTTCCTTTTTGATATCCCCAGGTAAAGTCACAGTTTGGGGAGCCAGTGCATGCCTCAGCTAATTTCAGTGAGAACCATTCTGCTAACCACTACTCTTTTTCTTAAAACATTTTATTATTGAGTCCTGTTTCTTCTAAACCATATGAATTCCAGTTTGATAACCGCTGGGAGGAGTCTGTCCTCTGAAGGGAAATCTGTTAAGTCTTTCATGAACTTTAACTTTGCAACTCATCAGCCACACCTGTTGATGGTTGTGGTGCAGTAATCTGCATGTAATTTGGGGCAATATGGGTGGGAGCTGGGAGACACAAAGAATTTATCCAGTTTGAAATGTGAAGGTATTAGCAAAGCTAAAGATCAAGAGAAACTACTAAAAACCATAAAACTACTAAAAACCGTAAAACGAAATGCTATTCAACGGTTTCACTTGCCACTGTCTCCATCAACAAACTGTCTTATCAAGCAGGTAACATGTGCCTTAGCTAGTCAAGTAAAATCATTAGCCAAGGAGAGTCGGGCTCTGGAGTGTACATCTAAATTTAGAATATACCCCTACAGTGATCAAAGTTAGCTGAGAAGAGAAAAGGTGATTCTAAAAATTGAGTAAGGGTTTATAAATTGGCTGCAGCCCCTATTTACTATTTAAACAGCAAAATTTCAGTAGACCATTATAATGATGGACAACATGGAGAGTTTTCATCAAAGGTAAATGGAAGCCATCCATTGCTTTCACAGTTTGACTTTTGTACACACACACTCCTACTTTAAGTTAGACCTGCATAAAAGACGGGAAGGGACTGTACCTCACTCCAGAGTGTGTTGCAGGGGGAAGATCTTCCACTTGGCCGGTGTAGACCTCTCTGGGTTCAAACGACAGCTCTAACCCTTGGAAGCACCGTGACATTGGGGGAAGTCACATACCCGCTCTGAACCTCAGTTTTCTCATTTCTAAGACAGCAGGGACGTGGGGGTGTGACACTGCCAGCTTTTCAGGGTTCTTTAGAATCACCTCCAAGATGAGAGGTCACAAGTCAGAGTGCAAAGTACGTCAACGTTTTTCTTTCTCTTGATTTCCTCTGCTGACCCTCTCAGGACAGAAGCAACCAAGGAGCAAAATAGTTACAAGGCAAAAAAGGAAGGAAAAGAAGTGGGTAGGAGAGCCAAATGATGCACAAACTGGAACCAGATCCTGTCTCTCTGTCCCCTGTCCTTTACCTGTTGGGAAGGTGTGTGATGTAAATTTGAACACAGGAGAGAGCTAGACAGATAGATATGCCATTCAGTAAGTGGCTCAAGTACTGCCCTAGAAAGTATATTTTATAATATAAAAACGGTGAAGAAAAGCCCACGGCACTCTAATATAAATTCGTTTTCATGCTTTGGTAAGTTGTTCTAAGCATGCCCTTGAACCTTTGTAACCCTTGGGAAGAAATAGTTGCATGGTGGGCCGGCATTGGAATCTGTGAGCCCTCATTCTGGGAGTTGAAAGAAAATGCTACATCACTAAATACTTTTTTAGAAAACCTCTTCCCAGGGTCAAACTCCATAGCCAATCAAAATATGGCACCTCTTACGTGGGGAAAATCGCTATAAAAAGGAGAGCTCTGACCAAGTGCCCCTTGGACTTGAGGGCTCAAAGGCAGATCTCTCCAAGTTTCCCAAGACTTCAGGCCACAGAGAACCCACCCCCCATTTGGTGTTTTTGATTCCTTGAGGATATACGCTGAGGTGGTTGAGAACCATCTTCCACACCTGCTTAAATAATCATGCCCAGTGGCTGAGAAACGGATCAAATTTGGGATACCAGTCACTGAGACGGAAGGAAGCTGAGTGCCCCGTCTCCACACTTTCGTTATTAAAGGCATACACCCCTTTTCTGAGTAGCAAATGTAGCTTCCCCTGGGTTCCCACTACCAGAAGACAAACTGTCCCAGCACAGTCCGGAAATGCTTCGGGTTCATTTATAAGGCGCCTCATTTCTAAATACATCACTGAGGGACTCTTTTACTTATTCATTTTGAAATTTTCAAACGAAACGGGAAGTTTTGCTTCCGTATCCTTTTCTTTTTTCCAAAACTGGCACTAGGCACCAAAATGAGTTGGGCACCAAATCATTTCTCAGCTAGAATTTAGAACTTAACGGACTCGTCTCAAGCTTTGCGAAGAGAATGCCATTTGAAAACGCACTGCAGGATTTTTCTCTTCAGACGAGAATACACCTAAAAGGAAAAAGGCCATCCCCTCCTCCCAAGACAGAAAAACAGCATAGCCCAAGCAGCCCGTTTCCTACCCAGCCAATACAATAATGCTTTGTAAGCTGAGAGCAGCGCCCCGGTATAGAAGCTAAGTATAAACAGCTGAGAAGGATTAGGCAGTAGCTCCATTCTCATTTACATGAAAATCCTCCAAGCATCGTTTTCCTCGCTGGCTGCAGGCGCAGAAGGAACTCTTTTGTGCCATAGCCAAGCGTAACATTTGCATCCTTTGTCTTTACTTACCAGTCGAGGCTGTGGGCATGTGTGCTCTATTTCCTCCATGGTTTCTGAGGGAGGCTCATTGGAAAGGGATTTTGGGATACCTGTTTCTGACTCAGCATCAGTGGTAAGTACTGGCATGGCCAGTGAGTGCTCCCTCCAGCTCTACACCCTCTGTGAGTCTCCTCCCAGGCAGAGAATGTTTTCTTTGTCACGTATTTTTCTCCTCTTCACCCATCCCCCTTCTTCGCCCCTTCTTTCTGTCTTCCCTGGGGGAAGCGAAGAGGTTAACCCCCAAACCCCCCACCCGTTTCCTTCTCCGAAAAGCCAAAAGGCAAGGCCTCAGTTTATCACTATAACAACCAGACGGCACTGGAGCGGCGGGTGCGGGATACAGTACCTCATTTGCATGGAGCGCGCTGGTTGGCTACTGTCATCATAGTACCACTCCGCCGGGGAGCGGCCGGACCCCATTGGCTGGCTGGCCGTGCCCACGGGGCCCGAACTTGATGCTTTTGTTTCTTCTGCTTAATTCAGTTGCAAAGGTCCTTGTCCGCGCGGGGCAAGGAACCCGCGCTGCACTACCCAGATAATATAAAACCGCTTCCTGAGGAGCCCAGGACTTCTTAACGAAGAACATAAAGAACATAAGAGACCTGCACTAAAGAAGGACCACATCCCTGACATAAGTGTTTCATGTGCTATAGTCAGAATTTCGCTACATAGGAGTCACCCTGAAGACAATCAACATTTGGGCCCAAACTCCCTGTGCCCTCAATTGTCAGCTAGCCTCTGAGGGCCTCTCAGGGCATTTATTGGGCGCACCTGAGTGTTCACCCCCTTGACTGCAACAAGAGCACTGACAGCCCCCTCCCCCCAACCCCCCACACCCCACTTCCTGGCCCTGGGCCTGGTGCAGCCCCAGAGCCTACCCCTGGGGCTGCCCTGGGAGGAATTCTGAAGGAAGTAGATTATTTCACAACCTTCTTCCCACCTCTGATTGCCCTCCCAGTTGCTTCCTCCCTCAGCCACTTCTCCCTCTCCCTGGCTGTTCTGCGTTTCCTCAATGAACTCTTGTTGCAGTTATCTGGCTTTCAATGCACTGTTCCATTAACTGGTCTCTTATTCCTCTTCTCCCCTTTTACCAGTCGTGGGTCCCATTTGCTAAGCACCCTGCTCTAAGCCAAGTGCTCATGGTAATGAGAAACATTCCAGATGTGCCTTAAAGTCTAAATCATCCATGAATAGCTCCATTTTAAGAGGGGTGCTCTGAAGACACACTGGAAGACCTTACAAAGCTATTCATTCTAGTGAAATATCACACTCCTAGTAACATTAATAAAACTCATGGTAACTGTTAGAATTTATTAAGCATCGGCACAGTGCTAAGTACCTTTACTCAGATTTTGTTTCATCTTCCTTGGAACCCAAAGAAGTCGATCCTCTAATTATCCCCATTTCACAGGTGAGGAAATTGCAATTTAGAGTAATTGCCAGGACCTCAAACTCATAAACAGAGTTGTGGGGATTGGAAGGA
Source organism: Spilogale gracilis (assembly GCA_004023965.1). Classification (NCBI taxonomy): domain Eukaryota; kingdom Metazoa; phylum Chordata; class Mammalia; order Carnivora; family Mephitidae; genus Spilogale; species Spilogale gracilis. Next base: position 88,054 of record PITA01000118.1, read on the forward strand.
TTTTCAGGGGGCATAGGGGAGGAGCCAGGATGTAGCAGGTGTGGTAGTATAGAAAAACCACCTTGGTAGGACTCCTCTTAAGACAACTCCCTGGGGTGGCGCCTGGGTGGCTCAGTTGGTTAAGCGATTGCCTTCGGTTCAGGTCATGATCCCGAAGACCTGGGATCGAGCCCCACATCAGGCTCCCTGTTCAGTGGGAAGCCTGCTTCTCCCTCTCTCACTCCCCCTGCTTGTGTTCCCTCTCTAGCGGTGTTTCTCTCTGTCAAATAAATAAAATCTTAAAAAAAAAAAAAGACAAGTCCCTGGGCTTCAAGATCTTTCATTTTAATCTATAGCAGTAGTTTTCATCCAAGTGTGGTCCAGCACCAGCAGCAGCAACATCAGCGTCAGCTGGGAGCTTGTTAGAAATGCAAACTATTGGCCCCAGCAAGACCTGATTCTGTACTACTCTACTGAGTTGGGCCAGCAATTGCATGTCTAACAAGTTGTCCAGAGGTGATACTAAAGCTGCAGGTCCAAGGACCATACTTTGAGAGCCAGTAGTCCAAAGGATGGGATAAAAATACTGCCCTGCCTCCCTCACATAATTTGGAAGATCAAATAATTATCATGTGAAAGCACTTTGTAAATTAGAATGTGCCATACTAATATAATGGGCTTCATTTTCATTAGTCCTCAAATAAGCAAAGACAGCTAGCCTTAAAAGAAAAAAAAAGTAGATTCTGCAGCATAGATTTACAGTTTGACAGTTACAGATCCTGGTACTTTAAATGAGAGTGATGTCACTGTGATTACCTATGCTTAAAGAGAGCTCCAGTAATGCAAGAATTCCAGTGACACTGGGTCATCTGAAAAGGGGCCATCCAACCCACTTCCTACCCTTTCCAGCCTGCCCTGTCTGCCCTCCTGGAAACACAGAACACCTCCAGCAGCAAGTTTAGCTCTCATAAGTTCTTCAACTTAGAAGAGTCAAACCCTGTAATACTTTTAGGAGGCTCCTCTCCACCAGGCTGGGTGATATGAGCATGATAGTGTTCATTTAATCTCAGTATTTTCTTTGCCTTACAGTGGCAGTTCTCCAAGTGTGGTCCCCAAAGGAGTAGCAACAGCAGCCCTGGGCACTTGTCAGAAATTCTTAATCCCCACCCCAAATCTACTGAAGCAGAAAAGTCAGGCAGCGGAGACCCGGAATCTGTGTTTCAATAAAATCTCCAGGTTTTGGAGGCACTCTGCCATATGCTCAAGTTTGAAAACAACTGTCTAGAGCCACACGGTCCCATTGAAGAGCCCTTAACCCCCCAAACCCCGCTGGGTTCTGGACCCCTGGTTCTGGAGCTGCCAGCTTGGTTCCTAATTGATCCTCTAATTCCTTCTCTAGAATGGGAGGCTCACCTGTTCACCTACCTATTTAGCAGAGGCCTGGTGTCTAACAGGGTCCTTGGGGGAGTTATTTTAACTTGGGGGCTACCTAATGCTGTTAAGGCGAGTAGCTGAGAATGACCAGTTAATTCCACAGTATGGAATTAAATATCCCATAACCCTCTAGGGGTTATTACGCCTAGGGGAAGGGAGGACTATCAAGGGATAACAAAAGGGAAGTTACTGGGGTGATGGCAGTGTTCGCTATCCTGGTATGGAAATGGTTACACAAATCTATACACGTGTTAACATTGTTAAAAACTCTGTGCAGGGGCGCCTGGGTGCCTCAGTGGGTTAAAACCTCTGCCTTCGGCTCAGGGTCCTGGGATCGAGCCCCACATCGGGCTCTCTGCTCAGCAGGGAGCCTGCTTCCTCCTCTCTCTCTGCCTGCCTCTCTGCCTACTTGTAATCTCTCTCTGTGTCAAATAAATAAATAAAATCTTTAAAACAAACAAACAAACAAGACTCCATGCAGGATATTTGTCAGGACATGGTAACAGCCTTTAGAGCGTTCATGCCCTTTAACCTAGGAATTCTGCTTGGGAATTTATCCCCAAAGAAATACTCAGAGAAGGGGCACCTGGGTGGCTCAGTTGGTTAAGCCACTGCTTTCAGCTCAGGTCATGATCCCGGAGACCCGGGATCGAGTCCCACATCGGGCCCCACATCGGGCTCCCTGCTTGGCGGGAAGCCTGCTTCTCCCTCTCTCACTCCCCCTGCTTGTGTTCCCTCTCTGGCTGTGTTTCTCTCTGTCAAATAAATAAAATCTTAAAAAAAAAAAAAAGAAATACTCAGAGAAGCTCACGAATAATTGGGTACGAAGATGCTTAATGCAGAATTACTTACAACAGGCAAAAAAAATGGACACCTTGCAGCAAGAGGAGTGATGGTTTTTAAAAAAGCATTCATATAGTATTACACCGTCAGTAGCACTCACGTTTTCAAGACAGTCTAATGCTAAGGGAACATGGTAATATTATGTCAGGTGGAAAAAGCATGCCACAGAATACCATACCAAAAAATGATCTTGCTTATGGGCTATGTACATGCTTAGAAAAAAGTACTGGAAGGGGGCACCTGAGTGGCTCAGTCGTTAAGTGGCTGCCTTCGGCTCAGGTCATGATCACAGAGTCCTGGGATTGAGCCCCGCATCAGGCTCCCTGCTCTGCAGGAAGCCTGCTTCTCCCTCTCTCACTCCCCCTGCTTGTGTTCCCTTTCTAGCTGTGTTTCTCTCTGTCAAATAAATGAATAAAATCTTTAAAAAAAGAAAAGAAAAGAAAAAAGTACTGGAGGGAAAGACAACAAGATATGTGGGATTACGGGCGATTTTTGCTTTTGTTTTTTATATTTTCCTACCTATAACAAGTATTTGAAAGGTGAGCATATATTACCCTTATAGTCAGGAAAAAGTTATGCAGGGCTGGGTATGGGGTCATGGTGAGGCAGACAGATGTTAGCACGTGGGCAAATATGGAGAGGCAGGGACTCAGTGAGAGGAAACAAGAAAGCTCAGAGGAACAGACAATAAGGAGTCCTATCACCAGTTAGTTGAAGTAGAGGGAACGTGTTGGAGGCGGGCTGTTCAGAAAATTTCCAGGGAGCATTTGGGTACAGGGCTCCTGAGTCTTGCACCCTGTGTAAGCAGGAGAAGGCTTTGGTAAGAACTTGTCAGATAAGCGCTGCCCCTCATAAGCACCCTCATCTTTATTTCTACAATTTATCGGGTACCCTTACATTCTTAGCACTATGCTCAGTACTTATCATGGGCTGCTTATAAGCCCCACGACACCTAATCAGATATGAACAGTGCCTCCCCCCTTTGCAGACAAGGAAACCAAGCCATAGGGATCTTCCCATCAGATTGCGAGAGACCTACAAATGACGTTCTTCCTGCCAGCGTTCGTCACTTCAACAACATCAAATTGTTGAAAACAGCCTTCTGCAGGGAAGAACTAAAATTACCTCTTCAGGACAGAAGCTGTCTGAGCCCGATTCCCCCCTGCCCCCCAGGCTTCATCATGGGCGACAACTGCCACCAACTTCGTCTCTCTGTCGGAGGCTTTTCTCGGGCCCTGGGAGATGCCCCACTAACAGCACCAGGGAGGCAGGGCTGAGGGGCAGAGGATCAGCAGCCCACATCCCTAAGACCTCTCAACCAGTGACTGACAAGAGTGGAAATATAAACACCCCAGTGCTCTCGGCCCTCAGGTGGGAGGACTGAATCCTATGATCTGCACAGACTCACAGGGTTCCCTGGTGGGATTAAGTTCCGACTGCCA
>PITA01000118.1:91851-113749 GCA_004023965.1 Spilogale gracilis
GGTGGCTCAGTTGGTTAAGCCACTGCCTTCGGCTCAGGTCATGATCCTGGAGACCCGGGATCGAGTCCCACATCGGGCTGCCTGCTCGGCGGGAAGCCTGCTTCTCCCTCTCTCACTCCCCCTGCTTGTGTTCCCTCTCTGGCTGTGTTTCTCTCTGTCAAATAAATAAAATCTTTAAAAAAAAAAAAAAAAAAAAAAGTTCCGACTGCCATCGTGGTAGCTGACTTGACAGCACATCCTCCCTTGCCTGCCTCCCTTGCCTTGTCTCCCTTGCCCACAGTCTTCTGGTTGTTGCCTGGGCTCATTTCCCAAATGAAATACCTGAACTTGTATCTCTATCTCAGGATCGGCTTCTGGCAGATCTCCAATTAAGACTAGTTCAGTGCCCCATCATAAAGGGTTAATTTCTATTTCTTACGGCAAAATATCTTTTACATTCGCATATGGATACAAATGAACCATAACATCACATGTAAATGTCTTTTAGCCTATATTTTAAAGTAAGCATTACATTTCAGCTTTCTCTTCTTTAAAAAAAAAAAACCTTTTTCTTCCCTTTTATTTTCCAATCTTTAATCAAGTCATCCTGCTAGAAATTTTGTATCCATTGTCTAGAAAATGTTAGCTCCACCCATACTGGTAATTTAAAATTATTTAGTTATAGTTTGTATGCCCCTACATAGATGATACTGCTCTTAATATTTATAAAGAATGCCATTGTAAAACCTCCTTCCTTCCAAATTTTTCCTCCTTACCATCAATCCTGCCTCCACTCTTTCTTCCACCTTTCCTTTTTCTTTCTCATTCATTTTTTCTCACTGCCACAGATATACCAAATAAGGAATTAATCACAAAGTAAGAAAGGAGACTGAAAAAGCAAGGTAAAGTTGACAGAATTTAATGTTTCCCGGAAACCATTATTACCTTCTGTGGAATTTTGTTGCTTTTATGGCTCTCTTTTGAGCTACTTCCCCAGTTTTCCACATGTGGCTTATAGTTTGGGCCTAAAACCTGACATAACCCAGACAGAAAATTCCACCATATTAATAATGAAACCCATGCATAAATCTTCTTCACCTACGTCACGAAAATTAAGGCAATAAAAATGTTTTTCAATGTAAAGCATTTCACCTCTCACTTGGTACTTTCACAAATTGGATTAAATCATAGTAACACTCCAAGATGGAGAGGTCTTAATACTGAAAATTTTCAGATGAGCAAACAGAATCAGAGAGTTTAAGTGTCTTGAGGAAGGTCACACAGTAAGGGGCCAAACTATCACTAGAATCCAGGTCTCTTGAATCAGAGTTCAACCCTGTTTTCCACCAAACCACACTGCCTCACTTTTCGATCTAGCTATACTTGCTTTGTTAACAAGGCTTCTGGGCTAATTCATGTATATTTCATCATTCCAAACATCATTCCTTCACTGCTTTTCTATTGAATTTGTGTGACATGAAGCACTCTTCATGTTTCCTATCTCCAAAACCATGGACCTCCAAAACCATGGACACTGTAGGTTCTTGCATTTACTTAGAAGAGAAAATAAACACAGAGGCATTGCCTGATTCACAAGTGGGCCAAGAGCCAGGCTGGCACTGGTCCACGACCTATACAAGCCATTAGGGGGAAAAATAGACATAAAAAGTAGTCAGAGCTTCAAAATTTATTTTTTTAAAGATTTTTTTGTATTTATTTGAAAGACAGTGAGAGAGCACGAGCGAGGGAAAAGGCAGAGGGAGAAAGACAAGCAGACTCCCCACTGAGTGGGGAGCCTGACTCGGGGCTCTATCCCAGGACTCTGGTATCACGACCTGAGTCAAAGGCAGCTGCCCAAACAACTGAGCCACCCAGGTGCCCCTTAAAACTTATTTTATGAAAAACAAAATCAAGACGATCGAACAGAAGTACTTTCTTTTCTTTGTAACATGGATTTTCTTCTTTTTCTGGCATCTATCATAATCAAAAAAGAATTGATTTCCGCTCATTCATTTGACCAAAAAGTATTGAGTCTAAGCACAGTTTTCAGGTGCTGGGGAACAGCTGCACAGGCCCAAAGTGACAAACCTCCTGCATAAATGAAAATGCCACTAACGAATTGTCATTTCATATCTTACATTTAAAAGAAATCGATATTTGACATAAGTCAGAGATGATCAGTCAGGAGCTCCATTTCTTTCTTTCTTTTTAAAATATTTTATTTATCTATTTGACACAGAGAGAGATCACAAGTAGGCAGAGAGGCAGGCAGAGAGGGGAGGAAGCAGGCTCCCTGCTGAGCAGAGAGCCCGATGTGGGCCTCGATCCCAGGACCTTGAGATCATGACCTGAGCTGATGGCAGAGGCTTTAACTCACTGAGCCACCCAGGCGCCCTCTTTCTTTCTTAAAATAAATATTTTATTTATTTTTGAGAGAGAGAGAGAGAGAGAGAGAGATTGAGAGACAGAGGCAGCATTAGCAGGGTGAGGGGCCGAGGGAGAAGCAAACTCCCCACTGAACAGGGAGCCCGACTCGGGACTCAATCCCAGGACCCTGGGATCATGACCTGAGCAGATGCTTAACCGACTGAGTCCATTTCTTAGCATTCAAAGACACCATGTCACAATGGTTGTGCCAGTGTTTGAGAAGGTCCTAAAAGAGGCGAGTTGTTTTTACCTACACAAGATGTATGTATCTAAATGCTGATGGTAAAATCAGTTGTAAGTAAAGTACATTTGGTTTTGCTCTAGCAAAACGGATATGATAGCAGCTTTTGCATAAATTAAAGTTGCCCTTAGCTAGAATAAATCATTCTTACTGACATTAGCAGCTGTGTAGTCAGTAAAGAATTATTGTTGCTATTACTTGGTGGTATTTATAAACACTTTTATTTTCTAAGTGCTTTACAATCACTTATTGTCTAATTAATATCTAATCATCTGTTTACAAGTAATAATCACACATGTAGCGCAGTTTAATCAAAACTCCAAATGCAGCCGCCATCATACTCAAGAATATTGTGTAAATTTTGGTCTCTCCTGGATGGGGTTTGGGTCCAGACATATGGCTGAAACAGATACAACAGGGGGAAAAAAATGAATAAATATTCCTCACTTGGATTTGAGCATAATTTGGATTCACAACTTTTGCATACCAAACATGTTATCTGAATGTCATTGGATAAGTAAAAATATAGGTAATTTTCACCACTTAATGGCTCAATTACACTTACAAAATTTTTAATTTAAGCCACAAAATTGGATGATAGTTTATAATAAACGTTCAAGGGCAGACACCAACTTAACATTGGAAGTGTTAGTCACAATCACCGTTTCACTGATTATCATGGAAAAGATCAAAGTTAACAAAGGTGGCTCAGGGACCATGAAGGTTAATCTAACACAGGTTCAAGTCTAGACCAAACTATGGTCAGTACAAACACCTGCCAGACGTAATTACCTTCTGCAATTCCCCCGTTAGTCTCCCCACGTGTTATTCTATAAGTAAGTATGGGACCGTGGAAGAATTTTTTGAAGCAGGTGAAGGATATGCATACTGATGCAGTTTTCGCATAGTTTCCTACAAGTAGAATTGCTGAGTCAGGGTGCTTGAATTTTCAAAGCTTTTTATATATATTTTTTTATACTATTATTAAATGTCTTCCAGAATAGTTGACCAAGAAGTTACACTTCTGATACTCGTAAAAAGCTGTCTTCCTTTCTTGGCTATTGATATGCTGAAACTAGTTTCAGTCCTTCTTGCCTTGCCAGCAGGCAGTTTCCCAATACAGCAGCAAATACTGCAGGGTCCCGAGGACTGTCCCCGGGCCTTGCGACTGTGATACAAACATGCCTAACCGGTACATGAGTCAGCAAAGCCATCCTAGCCCAGGATGGACAGACCCACTCACAAGTAAACCGTCGTCACAGTCCTCAGAATTTTTACTAACTGCTTTTGAATGGTATGGACTCAAGAGAGAAAACTTCATCTTGCAAAACCTGCACCCAGAACCTTTGAATGCCCAAAGAGAGATTTGGTGGGGGTGGGGGGCACCTGACTGGCTCTGTTGGTGGAGCATGAGCAGTTTGATCTTGGGGTTGTGAGTTTGAGCCCCACACTGGGTGTACAGATTATTTAAAATCTTCAAAAAAAGAGAGAAAGAGAGACTTGGTTTCATCTCTGTATTAGTTTCTTATTGCTCCTTGTAACAATTTACCACAAATGTTGTGGCTTGAAACGACACAAATATATCATCTTCGTTTGGGGGTCAGAAGTCTGAGATGGGTCTCAGTGACTAAAATCCATGTATGGGCAAGAGTCCATTCCCTTGCCTTCTCCAGCTTCTAGAACTGCCCGCTTTCTTTGGCTCACCACCCTCTTCCTTCTGTCTCCAGAGCCAGCAACTGCACTGGCTGCCGCCTCTGCTTCAACAGTCACATCTCTCTGTCCTCTGCCTGCTCCTTTCACTTGAAAGGAACCTTATGATCACATTGGGCACTTGGATAATCCAGGATAATCTGTTGCATCTCAAGATCTTTAACTTCATCACATCTGCAAAATCCCTTTTGCTGTGTCAAGTAAGATGTTACAGGTTCCCAGGTTCTGGGAATTAGGATGTAGACATCCTGGCAGCGGGGAGGGGGCATTATTCTGCCTACCACCCATTCCTTACCATGAGCTGGGCCAGGTATCTCACCTCCGGATACTGGAACAATACATTGCCTACAATTTTAAAACAGCCATTTGTAAAATCCTGCTTTGTGTCAACCACAAGCGCTATGCCAGTTTTGCAGGTGAGAATCTGTGCACAGAGAGGTGAAGTAATTTGCTCAAGGTCACAGAGCTTGGCAGGGCTGAGTTTCAAACTCAAGTCTATAGGACTTCAAAGCCCCTGTTCATCGTATGCCGCGTCTATAGCTCAACATTTCCCAAAGTGGGTTCTTCCTCCAGAATACAAACAGGCACAGACTCACCAGGTCATCTTCTCTGTGGATGAAATGTTAATCTCTGAATACTATCGGGGGAGGGGGGCAGTGAGAAATGATCTTTTCGACAGCCTACGAGTGTAGCCAGTACCTTATTCTTGAAAAAAGAGAGCCTGACCCTTGAGGGGTCTCATTTCACATCTTAATCAAGTTTCTCATCCTCTTTGCTTCACCTCAAAAAATTCTCAGCCTTGCCTGCACATGACGATCACCTGGGGAGCTTTCAAAACCACAGAAGCCTAGTCCTCACTCCCCCGAGATTCTGCCCTTCTTGGCTTGAGCTGCAGCATCAGCACTTTTAAAAATACAGAACCAAAAAAAGAAAAAAAAGTTGAGAATCGCAGAGATGAAGTGAAGCAGAGATGATGAGAAATTTTATTAAAACATAGCTTTGGGGGCACCGGGGTTGCTCAGTCACTTAAGCATCTCTTGATTTAGGCTCAGGTCATGATCTCAGGGTCATGAGACTGAGCCCTGTGTCAGGCTCTGTGCTCAGTGGGGAGTCTGTTTCTCTCCCTCTCCCTCTCCTTCTGCCCCTCTCTCCACTCATGCCCTCTCTCTCTAAAAATAGATAAATAAATCTTTTTTAAAAGACAAAGGTTTTGACCCTCAACTATGAGGCTCTCTTTTTTCCAAGAATGTCTATTTTGTTTGCATCGAAACTCTATTCGTTTCTGTTTCCCAAGAAGGCAGCTATGTAAAAACCTTCGATATGTCCAAAAGCAATCATTTTAAAGATTGGTTTATTTATTTTTAGAGAGTGAGCACATGCATGAGCAGGGGGAGGGGCAAAGGGAGAGGGAGAGAATCTCTAGCAGATGCCCCACTGAGCATGGAGCCCAATGGGGGGCTGGATCCCACCACCCTGAGATCATGACCCGAACTGAAAGCAAGAGTTGGATGCTCAACTGACTGAGCCATGCAGGTGCTCCCAAAAGTAATCATTTGAAACACCTCCTCGATTTAAGTGCCAGGTGAGGGGCTCTGTGGCATGGCTCACCAATGGCGCTTGCCAGCAACTATATATAGGCAGTGTGTTGCCACAGAAGCCCATTCTTGCTAAAAGAATAAATACTCTTCAGTGAGTAAGCAAGCAAGCATGAGATAAGAACACTTGCAAAGAAAAATGATCCTTTATTTCTGCAAAGTAGCCTGGATAACCTCACCAACACCACTCAACTCTAGGAATTCAAAGCAAGAAAACCAGCAGCATTAAACCATGACAGTCCCTGGCACATAAATATACTAGCATTGCTCAAAACATTTTTGGACTAGTTCTTGTGAATTTTTATTGTGGCAATTTTATTTATTTATTTATTTATTTATTTATTTATTTTTAAATTTTTATTTATTTGACAGAGAGAAACACAGCCAGAGAGGAAACACAAGCAGGGGGAGTGAGAGAGGGGGAAGCAGGCTTCCTGCCGAGCAGGGAGCCTGATGTGGGACTCAATTCCGGGTCTCCGGGTTGATGACCTGAGCCGAAGGCAGTCGCTTAACCAACTGAGCCACCCAGGCGCCCTATCGTGGCAATTTTAATGAAAATCAGTTTTTGGGGGCGCCTGGGTGGCTCAGTTGTTGCATCTGCTTTCGGCTCAGGTCATGATCCCAGGGTTCTGGGATGGAGACCCACATCGGGGTCCCTGCTCAGTGGGAAGCCTGCTTCTCCCTCTCCCTTTCCCCTTGCTGTTTTCCCTCTCTTGCTGTATCTATCTCTGTCAAGTAAATAAAATCTTTTTAAAAAATCTACCATTCAGGAGTGCCGGGGTGGCTCAGTCAGTTAAGCAACTGAATCTTCGTTTTGGCTCAGGTCATGATCTCAGGGATGTGAAATTGAGCGCCGTGTAGGGCTCTGCGCTCAGCGCAAAATCTGCTTGTTCTTCTCTCTCCACCCCCCACCCCCACAAAAATAAATAAATAAATAAATCTTAAAAAAAAAAATCCACTTGGTCATTTACTATCTTAGCTCTTCTATTCAAATGTATTTCTTTTTTTTTTTTTAATGTATTTCTGAGTGACCAAGTAGTTAGGAGAAGTGTATCATCTTAGAATGAGTAATAAAAGTATGAAGGTAAAAAAATACATAAAAGTATGAACGTAATAAAGAACACGATGGATTGCACTCTCCCTATTTGACAAGCCCTAACGAATGATTGGAGCTAAGCATGAGAATCAACAACCGCTAACATGATGAAAAGAGAAACGACCTCAAATATTACACACTCCTGAGAGAAAGAAATCTGTACATCCCCATCAAATAGTCTGTCAAGCAGACAGAACCTGGCTTCAATCATACCTCTTGATCTGAGACCGATTTATGGGAAATTCAGAAGGGATAAAGGGGTGCCTTAACACCACAGGGATGCAATCAGCAAAACCCAGATTGTAGGAAGCTCTGTAGGACAAATTTGGTTTCTGCAACCAAAAAATTGCAAGAAACCTATGGATTAGAAGAAAGCTAAAAGATAGCAACCACAGCAATGTGATGTATACCCCTTATTATTAGGATCCTAATTCAAAACACTGTAAAAAATTACAACATGTATGAAACAATTAGAAATTTGAACAGTTTCGGGGTGCCTGGGTGGCTCAGTTGCTTAAGCATCTGACTCTGGGTTTCGGCTCACATCATGATGTCAGGGTAGAGAAATCGGGCCTTGTGTGTGGCTCAAGCATCTGCATGAGATTTGCTGCCTCTCCTTCTGCCCCTCCCCCCACTCACATGCACACTCAAAATAAAATCTTTTAAAAAAAGAAATTTGAACAGTTTTTGGATGCCATAGAAGAATTATTATTAAATGCTTCAGGTATAATGATACCTTGTTTATGTTTCTTTAAACTTAATTTTAGAAATATACAGTGAAGGGACACCTGGATGGCTCAGTTGGTTAAGCGTCTGCCTTCAGCTCAGGTCATGATCCCGGGGTCCTGGGGTGGAGCTTTGTGTCGGGCTCCCTGCTCATGTGGAGCCTGCTTCTTCCTCTCCCTCTGCCTGCCACTCTCCCTGCTTGTGGTCTTTCTCTCTATATCAAATAAATAAATAAATAAAGTCTTAAAATATAAAAAAGAAACAAGAAATATACAGCGAAGTATTTGCAGATGAAGTGTATTGTGTGGGTGTGGGGAGTGGTTAGGGCTTTAGATGAGTGGTTCTCAATTAGGTGGAACTTGGTCTTCCAGTATACATTCTGTGATACCTGGAGTCATTTTCCGTCATCACACCTTGGGGGGGGGGTGTGCTGCAGGTGTCTACAGCTATATTCCCCACAGTGCACAGAAACAGCCCTTCACTGTGGGGGACTGGCTTTGCCCTGACACCCTGACAACCTTGAATGTGTACACATAGCTCACGTTGGCAAAGACTTGAACTGCCGCTCATCTGAGTGTTGGCAGAATGTCTTGTGATCTTCCTAGAATGTGAGAGACAGGAGGCCTGTTAGGAGTTGCTTGGAAGTCACCTCCCACTTGCTTCCCTGTATCCATGATAAGACTCCCATGAGGCCATTTCTTTCTCTTCTTTTTTAAAGATTTGTTAATTTGGGGCAGCTGCATGGCTCAGTCCATCGAGCCTCTCCCTTCTGCTCAGGTCCTGATCCCAGGGTCCTGGGATGTAGCCTGCTCCATGGAGAGTCTGCTTCTCCCCTCCCTCTGCAGCTGCCCCTGCTTGTGTTGTCTCTCCCTCTCTCTCTCTCTCAAATGAATGAATAAAATCTTTAAAATAAATAAATAAATAAATAAATAAATATTTGTTGATTCATGTTGGAATGAGAGTGCACACACCAGGGAGGGCAGAGGGAGAGAGGGCTATTCAGCAGGACCCATGCCCAACACGGGGCTGGGTACCACAACCCTGAGATCATGGCCTGAGCCAAAATCGTAACCAACTGAGCCACCCAGGTGTCCCTAATGAAGTAGTTTCCAATCCCCCCCCCCCCTCCCCGCTCATAGCGCTGCAGAAAAGGAAACAGGTCAGTGGCCATCTATCTATACTGGGCTCCTCAGCAACAGGAGTCTAGAGGTCATCTGGCCTCTTTTTTTAGTGCTGTCCTCGGTGTGTGGGACAAGGACCTCAGGCTGGAACCAATGGCTATATGTCTTTCACTAAGTAAGTAATAAGCCATTTGAATCCAAAGCAACTCAATATACTTTTACCAGTCAAATCAGCGAGAACTCGGTTTTGGTCTTGCCTTGTGTGTGTGCTAGACACACATAATACACAGAACAATTATCCAGCCCCAAATGTCAATAATGGCAAGGCTGAAAAGCCATACAGACAACAATATCGGTCTTGAGGTGATCATTGTTGAAGCTACATGATGACATGAAGAGCAGAAATATGAGAAGACACCGATTTATCTAATTTTGCACGTTTCAAACTATCCCTAATAAAAGCTGTATTTTCAATTTTTAAAAATTTTTAAGTAGGCTCCACTCCTACACGTGGGGCTTGAACTCATGACCCCACAATCAAGAGTCTCAGGCTCTACAACTGAGCCAGTCAGGCACCCCCAAAGCTATGTATTTTTCAAAAGATAAAAAAAGAAGAGAGAGAGAGGGAAGGAAACCATAGGAGAATCTTAATGATAGAGAACAAACTGAGGGTTGATGGAGAGAGGCGGGTAGGGGGATGAGCTAAATAGGCGATGGGCATTAAGGAGGGCACTTGGGATGAGCCTTGGGTGTTACAGTAAGTGATGAATCACTAAATTCTACTCCTGAAAGCAATATTGCAGTGTATGTTAACTAACTAGAACTTAAATAAAAACTTAAAATAAATAAATAGACAAACTAAAAAAATTGGTCACCTTGCATTATTAGATGTCTAACACTTCAAGTGCATATAATGAGGCAACATGCAAATAGGCACAAATTTGCCATCAGTTTTCTAGCTCCACCCTAAACTACAAACCGTGTGTTCTTAAGCAAATTACCTAACCTCTTTAAACCTCAGTTTCCTCACCAATAAAATAAAGCTAAATATGCCCCTGAGGGTTTCATAGGGATTGAATATAAGTATTTAGCTGAGTGTTTTACCTAAATACCCTTTTTAGCCGTCCTTCCTTTGTTCTTTTTGTTTGCTACTCCTTAATACAGAAATGCAAAGAGCCCTTCTTGTCACCTGGACAATTTTCTTTTCAAATAATTCCCTGGAAAATGTAAATGGCCCTTGTATAAAATGTTTGGTCCTAAGGACTTAAAACAACAAACTCTAGAGGGACCCTGGAGGGATCTGGAGTATGAAGGAATGTATGTGGTTAATGCATAAGTTCTTTTTTTAAGATTTTATTTATTAATTTCAGAGAGAGAGAGAGAACATGTATGTGGGCGAGTGACGGAGGGGCAGAGGAAGGGAGAGAGACAATCTTGAGCAGACTTTGCACCGAGCTCAGAGCTCAGAGCATGACACGGGATTCAATCTCATGACCCCGACATCATGGCCTGAGCCAAAGTCACAAGTCAGACGCTTAACCAACTGAGCCACCCAGGGGCCCCAATTCATTAGTTCTTAATCCTAGGTTCCTTTTGCCCCAGAGAGGACATTTAACAATGTCTGCCAACATTTTTAGCTGTCAAGACTCGGGCGGGGCCGTTCTGCTAGCATATAGTGGCTAGGGGCCAGGGATGCCACTAAACATTCCACTGTAGGCACAAGATTGCTCCTCATGACAAAGAATTATCTGGCCCCAAGTATCATTAGTACCAAGGTGAGAAACCCTGGGCTAAAGTGACCAAACCTTGGTGAAGCTTTTCCTGGATAATTAACCTTACATTTCTTTGTTCTTCTTATCCAACACACACAGGTTATTAAAGGCATGCTCAGGAGAAATCATTCAAAATGTGATTACTCTAGCTCTGTGGCCCTAATTTATTATTCATTTCTTTATGAGAAAAAAAAATCTGAGTAGTGTTCTGATTTTATTGCCTTTGAGTTTCAAATAGCAAACTTGAAGCATGCACTGATTACCTTCTTAATTAATAGGCTGTGAGGGCAGGGCATCACTTTATTAACTAGTGGGAAGGATCTACCACCCCTGGACAGCTTAGTAGTCTTTATTCCCAACTGTGACGCCAATGAGGGAGGACTGGGATGAAGGGGATTCAGACATTGCTCCCCAAACAGATATATTTTTCTTGTTAAAATAGTTCATCTTAGTTTCAGTAACACCTGCCTACCATGTCATTATTAAATAGAAAGCATTATGGGTAATTTGCCCCCTGTCCCGAAACCTCTTTATAAGGTCTAGATACTTGGGGCCCTGGCTGGCTCAGTCAGTAGAGCAGTCGGTAGAGCACGTGACTCTTTTTTTAAAAAATATTATTTATTTATTTGACAGAGAGACAGAGAGCAGGCAGAAAGGCAAGGAGAGAGAGTGGAGGAAACAGGCTCCCCGCTGAGCAGAGAGCCCGACGCAGGCCTGGATCCCAGGATCCTGAGATCATGACCTGAGCTGAAGGCTCTAACCCACTGAGCCACCCAGGCTCCCAGATCATGTGACTCTTGATTGCGGGTCGTGAGTTCGAACTCCATGTTGAGTGTAGAGATTATTAAATAATAATAATGATAACAATGATAAAGTCAAGACACTTGACACCAAGACCGCAAGGCCATAGGTAAATGGTGGTACCTGCGTTCAACTGGCAAACAATAGCAAGGCCATTTCTGTGATGTGTTTTGTGTTTCATGGAGAAATAGGGCAAAAATGTTTGAGAAGACAAAAAGTGGTGGGCAAATCTATACAGGTGGTAGAAGGGCCTAAGGATCAATGAGGTAGCTCCTTTTATTTTATCTCTCCCTTGACTCACTCCACCCCTCCTGTGTCAATTATCCCACCCCACAGCCCAGGGACTTGAGTTGGGACACCTGATTAAAAGGCCAAGCCATGGTCATGGTTCAGTGGTTTCTCAGATCCTCCGACTCCCTCTTTCAGGAATTAGAACTAAGAGATGGGGAAGCCTGGGTGGCTCAGTTGGTTAAGCGACTGCCTTCGGCTCAGGTCATGATTCCAGGGTCCTGGAATTGAGTCCCGAATCAGGCTCCCTGCTCAGCGGAGGAGAGTCTGCTTCTCCCTCTCCCTCTACCCCTCCCCTCTGTTCGCGTGCTCACTCTCATTCTCTCAAATAAATAAAGTCTTTTTTAAAAAAAGAAAAAAGTTGGGCGCCTGGGTGGCTCAGTGGGTTAGAGCCTCTGCCTTCAGCTCAGGTCATGATCCCAGGGTCCTGGGATCCAGGCCTACGCCGGGCTCTCTGCTCAGCGGGGAACTTGCTTCCTCCTCTCTCTCTCTGCCTGCCTCTCTGTCTGCTTGTGATCTCTCTCTCTCTGTCAAATAAATAAAATAAAATCTTAAAAAAAAAAGTAGCTTAGTGGGTACTGTTCCTTGCAACCCAGCAATCTCTGTCTGAGACAGATGTGTGCACATCTTCACCAGGAGATGAGACTAACAGGAGAAATGAAGCCAAAGGCTAATAGTGCAAGACCACTTCAGTAGCCATTTTACTCTTCATGCCTGGGACTGTCAGGGGGTGGCCCTCCTTCCAGAGGCCAGCTCACAGTAAATTCACCTTCTCATAAAACCTCTACTTCTAGATGTACCCCACTTTTGATACTTTCATATACAAACTTACAACTCCTCTTGTGTTATGGTATCAAATCCTTATTTATCTAATATTGTTATGTAATTCTCATTTGTAAACTTGATTTTGCTTCTCTTATTGTTAATTAACCCATCAACCAGACTTGGGATGACCGGTTCACACCTCCAGGGTCCCTCTGCTTTCCTACATCATCCTGAAACCACTCAGACAGGCTTCTGCCTCCAGCACTCCACCAAAACTGAGGTATGTTTCTGGGTGTTTCTCAGCTGCACAGGAGGGTCTTTTAGAGCAGTGGTTCTTTTTCTGGTGAGATGTCATGCCCTCCCTCAATAGTGCTTTTGCAGTCTCTGGATGCAGTTTTTTAATATTTTATTTTTAAGTAATCTCTGTACCAAAGGTGGGGCTCAAACTTACAACCCTGAGATCAAGAGCCACATGCTGTATGGACTGAGCCAGCCAGACTCCCTGGACAGAGTTTTGATTGTCAGAACTTGGGGATGTTACTAACATTTGGTGGGTAGAGACCAGGGATGTTGCTCAGCATGCTGTAGTGCACAGTAAAGCACCCCCAACAGAATTATCCAGCTCAAAAGTGAGTAATGCCAAGGTTGACAACCTTGTTTAAGACAAAGACAGGCCTTTGCAACAAATACCACAATGCAAAATGGGGAAGGATTTCAATAGAGGTTTCTTCAAAGAATATACACAAATGGACAATAAACTGGTGAAAATGCTATAGTCATTACAAAAATACAAATCAAAAGCACAATGAGATACCACGTCACACCCACTAGGATGGCTATGGCTCTTGAAAATGGAAAATAACAAGTGTTGGTGGCGATGTGGAGAAACCGGAACCCTCATACATGGCTGGTGGGAATGTTACACGGTAGTCTCTTTGGAAAACAGTTTGGCAGTTCCTCAAAAAGTTAAAAATAGAAGGGCACCTCAGTCACTCAGTCAGTTAAATGTCACCTTGTGATTATGACTCAGGTGGTGATCTCATGGGTCATGAGCTTGAGCTTCGTTCCCAGTGGGGAGTCTTGCTTCAGATTGTCTTTCCCTCTGCCCTTCTTCTCTCTCTCTCAAATAAAGAAATTTAAAAAAATTTTTTGAGAAAGTTAAAAATAGGGTTAACATTTGACCCAGCCATTCCACCCCTAGGTGTATACCTAAGAGATTTGAAAACATGTTCATAGAGCACCTGGGTGGTACATTCAGTTAAGCATCTGACTCTTGATTTCGATTCAGGTATTGATGTCAGCATTGTGAGTTTGAGCCCCACATTGGGCTCCATGCTCAGCGGGGAGTGTGCTTGACATTCTCTCTGTCCCTCTGTCCCGCCCCACTGTGCTCATACATGTACACTCTCTCTCAAACATGTAAATAAATCCTTTTTTAAAAAGGAACCATATGTTCACAAAAATCTTGCATGCAAATATAATAAGCGTTATTTACACTAACCAAGAAGTGGAAAAAACCCAAATGTCCATTGCCTGATCAATGGAGAAACAAATAGTAGTCTATCCATACAATGGAATATTATTTGGCCATAAAAAGGGACAAAATATAGCTACACACTACAACATGCATGAACCTTGAAAAGATAAACTAAGTGAAAGAAGCCAGACACAAAACACCACATATTGTAAGAGTCCACATCTGTGAAACGTCTGGAATAGGCAAATCCACATAAGAGAAAGTAGACTAGGGGTTGCCTGGTGCTGGGGATATTGAGGGACCTGAGGATGATGAAAATCTTAAAATTAAACTGTGTGGAAGGTTGCATAACCCTGTGAATATACTAAAACAAAAATGAGTTACCCTTTACGATGTGGACTATATCTTTAAAAGAATAGCTCTTGGGGCACCTGGATGGCTCAGTGGTTAAGCATCTGCCTTCAGCTCAGGTCATGATCCCTGGGTTCTGGGATCGAGCCTTGTGTCAGACTCCCTGCTCACCAGGAAACCTGCTTCTGCCTCTCCCTCTGCCTGCTGCTCTCCCTGCTTGTTCTCTCTCTCTCTCTCTCTCTCTCTCTCTCTCTCTCTCGTCAAATAGATAAAATCTTTAAAATAAATAAATAAATAAATAAATAAATAAATAAATAAATAAAAGAATGGCTCTTTGAATCTCCTAAGTGCCTATCACAAGGGAGATGCTTGCAATAACCCTGAAGCATGGAAGACAAACACAAAAAAAGATGTCCTTCCTGCTCTGGTTACTATATTTTTAATCTTTTCTGTCTAGAGAGGAACAGGAGTGATCCCCTTAAACAACCTCCAAGTTAAACAACCTGCAGAATTAACTAGGGCTCTCCATTTCCCCTAAGGGTCCTA
Source organism: Spilogale gracilis (assembly GCA_004023965.1). Taxonomy (NCBI): domain Eukaryota; kingdom Metazoa; phylum Chordata; class Mammalia; order Carnivora; family Mephitidae; genus Spilogale; species Spilogale gracilis. The sequence continues at coordinate 106,747 of PITA01000118.1, forward strand.
AGAGCACTCTGAATGCTTCTGTCTAGTGGTAAGTTACTCTTGAGAAAGCCTGGGTATTTTAGCTCTGAACAGTTGAGTTTTACATCTTCTAAGAGTTAACTGAAATTCCCCCAAACCTGTTCATGACCATTGTGACTGCATGATACAATTTAATTAAATATTACCTAAACTGATAAAAATGATGCAAAAAAGTTATTTTTAAGAAACTAAATTGTTTTGGAAAGATAAACAGTCATGTGGCTTTTAAAAATTGCTGTTGAATTAGGTGAGGGCAAGACAACTGTAACAGATAAGGAACTAAATCCCTCCAAATCTAGGATTCTTTTTTTTTTTTTTAAAGATTTTATTTATTTGACAGAGAGAAACACAGCCAGAGAGGGAACACAAGCAGGGGGAGTGAGAGAGGGAGAAGCAGGCTTCCCGCCGAGCAGGGAGCCCGATGCGGGGCTCGATCCTGGGTCTCCGGGATCATGACCTGAGCCAAAGGCAGTCGCTTAACCAACTGAGCCACCCAGGCGCCCCCAAATCTAGGATTCTATACTCAGTATTTTGAAAACATCTTGAGTTTTCGCTTCATTTAGAACAAACCAAAAATAGAATCATAGCTAGACAACACAGAGCTCTAATCAGTGCCCAACTAAAGGATTGGCCAATTAATAATATATCTATTTTAAGTGTAAGCAAAATATTTAATGTAGGTATTAACCATTTTTTCAAACAAGTATTTATTAGAAACATTTTCTTTTTCTTTTTTTTTAAAGATTTTATTTATTTAATTGACAAGAGAAACATAGCTAGAGAGGGAACACAAGCAGGGGGAGTGAGAGAGGGAGAAGCAGGCTTCCCGCCAAGCAGGGAGCCTGATGCAGGGTTCGATCCCAGGTCTCCGGGATCATGACCTGAGCTGAAGGCAGTCGCTTAACCAACTGAGCCACCCAGGCGCCCCAAGAAACATTTTATTTTTCAGTTAAGTGACCTACTAGTCCCCATTGTAAATGGTAAGAAGACTTCTGCTGTGCTTCCTGGTGATTATAACTCTCCCAGCTTGTATAATGGAGAAAACCCTACAGAGCTCTTTTATTAAGTCTCCATTTTTGTATTGAATCCATTGTGTGTTATTTGCAAAAATCCTTCAATTGCCACCTTAAGGAAAGGTATAATAGGTGCATGGAAAAGAATTTATGGGATAGATTTGTAGACAAGTCTTGCCCATCTCTCTTGGAGACTGAACCAGCTCTGAACATCTCTGGAGAAGCTGAAGAAGAACTGTAGAGAGGGAGTCTGCCACCCCTAGCACTCTAAGCGATGCCACCTAGCATTATATGTCGCAAACCTACAGCAACCCTAGGATTCTGGCAGGATTTGGGGTAGAGAGCCCTGTAAGCAGTGATCGCTACATCTCTGTTGCGGGTGTTAATGATAAAGTCACTCAGGTTAGAGGCTGGAGTCAAGTTGAAATCAATGCACCCAACAATGATGCATGCCTCAGAGGATGGGTTGAAATTCATTCATTCTCAGGGACAACCTACAGTTGCCCCGCAGGATTCTCTCTGGGCAAGGAGAATACAGAATGAACACTGATTTAACTTCCTTTCGCTCATTGAACAAACATTTACTAAGCATCCACAGTACATCAAGAGCCATGCATCCAAGATGTATGTGATAGTCTACACTCTCAAAGATTATGCAGAACAGGTAGGGCAGGCGCTTAATGATTGATTTTTTAAATAAATATGATGGTACTGTTAAAATCGAATCATATAGTCTTTGCTTTCAAAAAATTAACATTTTGGGGCACCTGGGTGGCTCAGTCATTGAGCGACTGCCTTCGGCTCAGGTCATGATCCCAGGGTCCTGGGATCAAGCCCCACATCCGGCTCCCTGCTCAGTGGGAGGCCAGCTTCTCCCTCTCTCACTCCCCCTGCTTGTGTTCCCTCTCTGGCTGTGTCTCTGTCAGATAAATAAATTAAATCTTTAAAAAAAGAGATTTATAAATTCAAGTGTCATTCTTCTCTAAGTAACTCAAAATCTTCTATTCTATTACTTAGAACTAGGATAGTACGTGGCAAATGTGCTCAACATAGTATTTAAGACTGAGGGCCTATGTGGTGACTGGTGCACTGGGAAGGCAGCTCTCCCTGCTGAAGGAGCTGGCAGATTTAGTTCCACATCCTCAGGCAGGAGTGCACTGAGCCCCCCTCCCCCCACCCTGCTGAATGCCTGGAAATCACCTTTCTGCTCAAATAGGAAGCTCTTATTGCAATGAAGACTGGTAAAGGGAAAAGAAGAAATGAGAAAGTTTCCATTTTGATCCATGAATTCTCTGTAGAAAATCAGGGTTCCGGGGCGCCTGGGTGGCTCAGTTGGTTAAGCAACTGCTTTCGGCTCAGGTTATGATCCCAGAGACCCGAGATCGAGTCCCACATCGGGCTCCCTGCTTGGCGGGAAGCCTGCTTCTCCCTCTCTCAGTCCCTCTGCTTGTGTTCCCTCTCTAGCTGTGTTTCACTCTGTCAAATAAATAAATAAAATCTTTAAAAAAAAAAAAGAAAAAAAAGAAAATCAGGGTTCCCTCCAATGGGTGACATCTGGAAAGAATTGTCTCTGTCAGTCAAGCATCAGATATTTATAGAACCCCTCCTGCATCCTAGGTTCTTATGAGGGACCCACAGGAACACTCCTTCCAGGGTATCCTGGGATAGAGTAGAAGAATCAAGGGTTTTAGAATTAGAACTTGAGCTCATAAAATTTTTACTGTGATAGTATTTTATGCTACTAATTTCCTTAATGACCCAACAGAAGAGAGGAATGTAAATCAATAGTGTAAAATGATTTTATGTAGAATTTAGAAAGAGGAAAAGCTTTGCCATAAAGAACTAAGCTAACCATATTATTTCCTACCAGGGCACCTTAGGGGATCCTGTTTTAATGAATAAATAAAAACCGATGTGTAATTATCATATCAATTGCTTGCATCTGAGTGAGTGCTTCTGGAGTTATTTGATGGTGCTTAAAAATCTTTGGTCTCTGAAGTGCATTTAATGTCTCCTTGACTCTTATCTATATTATTAATTTGCAGATCAAAGTTAACTTGGTGCTATGCAAATGAGGAGACTTCGTATGAATGAAATTTTAGCGTAAAATATTAAATCTTTATTACTTATAACAGAACTGCAATGTATTTTGAGGACATGTGTCAACATACTGAAAAGAGACCCTACAACCTAAAATGGTATTATCCAATTGAACCTTCTGCAATGATGTAATATTCTAGCTGTCCAAATAAGGTAACTGCTAGTTATGTGTGACTATTGAGCACTTGAAATGTGGCTAGTACCACTGAGGACCTAAAATTTAAACTTTACTTAATTTTAACTGATTAAAATTTAAATTTAAACCGCTTTATGCAATTGGTGGCTACCTTATTTGACAGTGCAGGCTTAAAGAAAAAGTGAAAATGGATTCCAAGACCCTGAATTCCAGCTGTACTGTACCGTTACTAACTAGGGCATTTTACTTAACTGTTGTGAGCTTCAATTTTCTCACTTGAAAATGAGAATATAAATACTATCTACCTTAAATTTGGGGTAAGAGGAATTGAGATATATTCAGGCATTCTCCGATTTCCAAGTAAGTGCCAATCAAATACCAAAGTTAAATATGTGGAAAATGAATAACCAACTCTCTCATTTAAAGGGAGCTTGCATTTCTTTTTTTTTTTAAGATTTTATTTATTTGACAGAGAGAAACATAGCCAGAGAAGGAACACAAGCAGGGGGAGTGAGAGAGGGAGAAGCAGGCTTCCTGAAGAGCAGAGAGCCCAATGTGGGGCTCGATCCAGGTCTCCGGGATCATGACCTGAGCCGAAGGCGGTTGCTTAACCAACCACTCAGACGCCACCAGGGAGCTTGCATTTCTAGGGAGCTCATAAATATTTTTAAATTCATAGTTGTCCTCACTGTTCAGATAAAATATTTAATGACAACGTTTGTAACAATTGGCTGGTAAGCAGTACCATTAGCTTGGGCGTGTCAGTGTACGGTACACAAAAGCGGTGGGCAGGGCGCCTGGGTGGCTCAGCCAGTTGAGGTCTGCCTTCAGCTCTGGTCCTGATCCTGTGGTCCTGGGACAGACCCGTGTCTGGCTCCCTGCTCCGTGAGGAGCCTGCTTCTCCCTTTCTTCCCAGCTCCTCCTCCTCTCTCTCTCTCTCTCAAATAAATAAATAAAATCTTTAAAAAACAAAACAAAACAAAACAAAAAACCACCAAAAAAACAAAAGCAGTGGGAATCAGAAAGTTACATTTATAGACGTTGAGGTCAGCTTGTGTACCAAAAGTATATTGAGAAACAAAAAGGGTGATTAAAATGTCAGCGTCATCACTTCTTTGTTACTGTTATAATTAACATCTTGATTGCTCAATGAGGTTAAATAAACCCAGTCCATTTAACAGGTACAAATTAGCAGAAGAGGCAAGTAGTTAGGAGCTTAAGCACTTTTGTTGGATGTAATCATATGAAATAAAGCATATAAAGTACTTACCGCAGGGCATGCCACCTACTAAGGACTAAAAATTGCAGCCATTATTTTTTTAAACATTTCATGCAGAAGTAATCTCTACACCCAACATGGGACTCAAACTCACAAGCCTGCGATCAAGAGTCACATGCTCTACTGACTGAGCCAGCCACATGCCCCCAAACTGCAGCCATTGTTACAGTAAGTGATGCTCTTGGGAGACCCATGAGATGAGAAGACTAGTTATTTTTCAATTCCAAAAGGTATGGGAGAACAGAGTGATTGTTCGCACAGATTTGATTCTACATGCCGGGACAGAGAAAGATCATCTCAACTTTCCATATCCATAGCAGTCGAGAACTCAATCTAGTTGTTTTGATACCATTTCAAATCTATTTTTGGAATGAGACATGAAAGAATGAATAAATGAACAAATGAATGACTGAAATGCCTCCTGATTCCCCCATTTGCTCAACAAAATGAGCTGGTAAAACTCATGAGTCCTCAACATGTATATTTTTCCAAATCTGAGACAATACTGAGATGAATGGGGAAGGGACTAGTTAGGGAAAACGGTCTACCAGTCACATTGCTCAAGCACCCTGTAGCTGTGGGCCCAGATGACTTTGTGAGGAAGGTGGTGCTTTAACCAGCCATGACAGGCACTGGAAGGGTCATGGGGAGATTTTGAAAGAGTGCTGAAACAGGAAAGAGCAGGACTGATGTACTGACACCCGAGAAACCACTCTCAGGGATGTGGTGGGAAACCAACTTTACTGTGAGGCAGAAACATACCATCGCCAGGATATTTCCCCTGGTCCTAATCTCTTCATATCATCTGAAATCTTCTTACTATTTCATCCCCCCACCTAAACCTTTTCTATCTAGAACTCATTAGGTTTAATAAGGCTCTGCTCAAATGCTGGGCACCCTCCCCACCCTCAAAATAAAAGACCATATGAGGTGGTCTCATTTCCATGAGAGCTGCATTCCAAGAATTTCAGAAATGGGTGTCAGGATTTTGTGACTTTTCTAATAGGAAAATTTCTCATTTTATAGGGTAATGGACGCTTGGTTAAAACATTTCTCCAATGCCCTCAGGCTCCCAAAGCATCATTCTTTGCCTTGAACCACCTACATTTCCGCATTTCCAGACTGATTTTATTTATTTTTTTTTTTTAAGAAAGAGAATCTGTCATCTAATTCTGTCCAGGGAGCTTACCTACTCAGCCAGGGGATAAAGAAAGATGAGTCACAGTTTTTCTTTTTGCCACCTTAAGGTGGAAAGGATACTGGGCACCTGGGTGGCTCAGTGGGTTAAAGCCTCTGTCTTTGGCTCAGGTCATGATCTCAGGGTCCTGGGATTGAGGCCCACATCAGGCTCCCTGCAGGGAGCCTGCTTCTTCCTCTCTCTCTTCCTGCCTCTCTGCCTCTTTGTGATGTCTCTCTGTCAAATAAATAAATAAAATCTTAAAAAAAAAGATGGAGAGGATACTATTTCCATTTCGAGTGTGACTATATTAATTAGCACAGAACCCTTACACTCATAGATACATACGACTTCCCTTTTAGGACCGCCTTTGATAGTCAAAGAGGCAAAAATCACTAGGAAAGCATGTACGTTACCATTACCTTGCGCCAGAATGTAGGAGTGCCACTGTCCCCAGCATCCCCTTCCGTGGTGCCTTCCTGGTGGCCCACCATGTCTGCTCCTGCTCTCCTTTCCCTGTTTTCTAGAGTCCTCTCTTCCCTTTGGAGTTCTTTCGACTCAAACGGTGAAACTGTCCTTCTCTGGATTTACCGGAGCACTTGACCAAAGGTTAGGCTTGAAGACTGGCTCGGAAGAGCTAGTCGTGTCTCAGTGATTGAATAAGCAGAGATCCAAGGTGCCGGGTGTTCTTGCTTTATTTACCACCGGCCTCCCCTTGTCCCCTCTGGGCGGTTGTTCACTGACAACTGCTGTGCTCTGGACTGGCGCTCTGAGGGCCTGTGGTGCGGGGGACAGGCAGGTTGTGGAGGAAGCTGCCCTCGTGAAAAAGGCCATTGTTTAATCTACCCGGTCCCTCCCTGGAGCTATGGCAACAAATTCCGTTGGTGAATTAACTATGTCATTGTGTGCCGGCTCAACTGATTATGCTCCTGGAATGACAAACATTTTCTCTCGTTTTTTTCCAAGATAAAAAGTAGTCAAGACCTTGAAGTGTTAATTTACAACTCAGCACTTTCTTTAAAGAGGAGAACACAGAGAAAATTTTGATTCTAACAAATATTTTCTCTTCCAGGGAGCTATTCTAAGAGCCACTGATAAATGGACTTATGCATTTTAACCACATAGAATCTTCCCAGTTTGTATTAAGGTTATTTCCCCTCAAATAACATTGTATGTTAAAAGGACTCTTTAAACATGCATGTGTCGGGGCCTTTCCGAGAAAAAAAGATTCTTTTTAAATCTGGAGGCTGCGAAGTGCTGCTGTTAATGTGCACCTCGTT